>JAXGGA010003608.1:0-99780 GCA_038373865.1 Uloborus plumipes
ACTAGGACCAGCCAAGTTGGGCCCTGAGCCTGCTGCTGGTCGCCACATTTGTATTTGTATTTGTATTTGTATAAAAATGGATATAGTTTCCTTATGTGTCCTCAGGATGCATAGGATGTGTAGGTTCTTTATGCAAATCTACAGTTTAAATTAGATTTTCGCAAAATTTGGCGCAGAGGTTCTTTGATGATCAAGAATTCATATACGAGTATTTTGCCCAGTACAAATCTAGTTTAAGTCGGAACTTTGTCAAATGACATAAACTTCCTTTGATGCGCAAGAAGTCTCGTAATCCGTGAAACGGAATACTATTAAAACAAAAGGTGCCTGGCGGATGCAAATTTTCAAACTAGGGGGAAAAGACGGTGCTTCAAGAGGAACTGAGGCTGAGAGAAAAGTTACGATACCTTACGGCTCCAAACTGGATGAACGGTGCTAATAAAGGTGCCAATAAGTCCACTTAGTAGTAGTCATTTCCTCTGTAGGAGCGATTCGCACTTGCGCATGCTGTTAGGGCGCTTTTCCACTTACCGACACGACAGCGATAAATCGTGCACGATTGTCGTCCTCCGACATTGGCGCAAGCAAAATGCATTAAAATATGTTATGCGCTTTTCCATCTCCCGATTTAAAGACGATTGTGTCGTTTCCGACCGAACCATGTCGTTTGCCGTACCATTCGGGTCAGATGGCATCCGTCTCGCCTTTAACATCGGGACGACAATCAATCATCTGTGTACTTTCTTCGAAGGAGCAACAAATATCAATGGCATTCAAATTTGACACATCTGCGTTAATAAAATATAAGCTTAAATTCACAGACGATAACTAAAACATCTAGGAATGAAATAATATTATTCTATTTACTGTTTTGTTTCATTATTGTTGGTCAGACGATCTTAATTGCTACAGAAAAGCTCAGATTTTCATTTTAATAGCGTTGACGCAGCAGAGCGATATATGGTGAATCTATTCGTCAAGACATTTCAATTTGATGCTCAAAAATGTAATAAAGCGATAGTGTTCAACAAAGAGCCGATTCACAACGAAACATATTTTTTTTTAGTAACAACGAAATGGGGATATACCCGCTTTGCACTGAAGAGCATTACAACTATGAAAACAAAACAAAACAACAATATTACAACGACTATTGAATTTAAAAAAGTTCTATGGCAACCCTTCGGAAGCGCTTGGCAAATAGATTCGCTATTCATCGCTCTGCGGCTCCAACAGATAATAGGCGTTTCGTTCTTAGTAAACAAGGTGGGAATGTTTTTAAGTTGTGAATATCATACACTCATATTGTTTCTTCATTTGTTTTCTTTTTCTGGTAAAGTAAACATAGCAGTCGTAGTTGTTTTTTTTTTTTTTTTTTAGTAAATGGAGGAGCTATATTGATTTACGTGTGAGCACAGTGCTGTCTCGAAAAGGAATGCGGCGGAAAATGGCCCGTTCCGATAAACGATATCGTTTGAGTGGAAAAACAGTACTAAAGACGACACGACAACGTACTTATCGTTGCAGTATTACCGTCCGACTTTCGTCGTTGTCGCGTCGTCAAGTGGAAAAGCGCCCTAAGGCATACATTCAAGCATTTTAATAGCGAATGAAGACATTGCAAAAAAGGAGATGTTAGAACTATATTTTCACATTGAATAGGGTACAAAATTTGATAAAAATTTAACATTTCTTGCATAACTCACCAAAATCTCACGTAATTACAGGCATTTAATCATGGTGTATTTTTTAGAGGTTTCCAAAATTTTTACAAGTATTTTGAAGTAAGTTGGTTGTTTCAGCAATGTTCTAAGTGTATGGTATTTGTATGCTTGAAATGAAAACTAATCCGTATATAAAAACCTTTACACAGCATTTATATAATTTATCTATCAAGATTGCAATTATCAAATGTTAGTCAATATAGTTGTTCGATATTAGGGATTAATCAGTGTTCTAAAATATCTATACTCTTTGGGGGAGCTCTACGAAAAACCGACCATTGTATTATACTAGAAAGCTATCGAAAAACCGAAGTAAATAAAGAGCGCTGAGTGTTTCTAAAGAGTTGAGATGTTCTGAGGAGTCTCACAGACAATTTTTTTATTAGCCAGAATTCCAAGTTAGGCATACATAACATTGACTACTGTTTATTCTTCAGTTTACCGTTATAAACATTGTAATGACTTGCTGTTTTTATCATGCACAACTGCTACGTTTAAAACATTTATCCGTATTTTCTTGAACACTACTTGATAAACAACATGCAATAATCATATTGTTTAAATTAGCTGATATTTGAGAAACAAATGTAACTAACAATCAGGAAATTTTTAAAATTATTAATTTTTAAGCTCTATACTCCCAATTTAAAAAAGAAACACTATAGTGCTATGTTCTTGTATTGTCAGGTATCTGGCTGATTTTGCCCAAAAGATTTATTATTAACAACAAAAAACAATTTATAACGAAAGAAAAATGCTATGTCGTCTCATAACGATGCGGTGCTGCACAGAGACAAATAACAGAGGAGCAAAGAAAATAAAGTTTGGAAAAGAAATCTTCTTAAAATACACTAAACTTAGGAACATTTTACAACGTTTACGCGTTTAAGTCATTGTTAAAGGGATAATTATTCCCGAAATCGTAAAACCGCTTTCTTTGCACTAGCACTATATTTGCAATGAAACACATTTACAGGCAGAATAAACGTCAAAAGAGTTGCTTTGCACAACTTATGTAATGAGTTATTTTTGTTTTGCTTTGGTTACAATTTTATTAAGTTTGATTTTTCTTCCTTGTTTAATTTTCAAAAGACACTTATTATGTGCTCGTTAAATTATCTTTGTTTTATTTTTAATAACGCTTTCTCAATGTCTTAGGATGGAGTGAAATAATGAATTCGGGTGGTCAATGACCAACAACAAAATAATTAAAAATCATATTGATAATCATTTTAATTTTATTGTTACAACAGTTTCAGTACTATCGTATGATCCTACATTGAAACACAAGTATTGCAAAAATTTGTTACAAAAATTCTGGACTGGTTTTGGAAAATTACACAAATAACTAGAAACATTGTTACGCAGTCCCTTCGAGGTTTGCGATAACTAACCTTTGCAAAAAAGGTTTTTTAGGTTAAACTTAACTGACGAGTGTCCTTAAAAGTAAGCTAATTACTGAGAATGATTTTCCAAGGATTCCTATCTCCCCATTCCCCTGCCTCCTCCAAAGCGATTCGAATCTCTTCAATTGCTGCAGAGTACACGCTTAAGAATGAAAAATGTTCCGAAAGAGATTCAAACTTCCCAACTCAATTCTAAATATTTAACTGTCGCAATCCGCACCATCATCTGCTCTTATCTTATTTGAAACACCCTGGATTTGCGGGTGCATTTGACTTAACTGGAACCAAAGATTATTGCATTTAAAAAAAATATTACAACCGAAAAATAGCAAATTTGCAGAGGACTGCAAATTTGTGCGATTTAACGTTGTAATATTTCTTTTCTTTCTGCACAAAGGTGTTCCTTTATTTCTGCACTTTGTAAACACAAGCATACCCAGCATCCCCACTAATTAGTTCTTGTTATTTTTCTAAATTTTATGTTGGATTAATAAAAACGTTGGTATGAAATGTCCATTAAAAGAGCATTTCTTGTTTTTTATTTATTTAACTTATTCGTAATTAAACTTGTTTGTAATTTGAACATAATCTAACACATTTTTAGAAAACTGAAACGTTTTCGCTTGGGGGTTCGTACATGATTCATAAAAGTGGTGTAAAAGGGTTGAAAGTATTAGTCGTAAATTGCATTTTTAAATTTCAAATAAGAGCCCTGCTGTTTATCAGGGAAGGAGTGGCGACTTCGAGTGACACGTAAAATGCAGTTATTATCAAGGGTATTTCCTTTTTACTTCCTTTTACGTATTAGTAAAGGAAGTATTGTGATCACGAAAAAAAATTCACTCCAATTTGCGTCTAAATTTGAATTTTGCTCACCCCCGAAGGAATGTTGAGCAATTTTTCCGACCTGTCAGCACGCGCATAATGTACCTGCCAACATATAACTAGCCGGAAAATAATTTTCGACCACACCCGAGTTAATTACGACGAGTTTTTTGGTGACGACTGTATGTACGTATGTATGTGCGTATGTATGTCGCATAACTCAAAAACTATATGCCGTAGAAGCTTCTAGGTTGGTATTTAGGCTCTGAGGGGGGTCTAGTTGTGCACCTTCTCGTGGTTGCATTCGAATGTTCCCAAGGGGGTGTTTTACCCCTTTTTTGCGTAAATCAGTGTTAATTTCAATGTAGACTCAAGTGATATGAATTGGCGCAACCACTTGGCGATATATCGCCAAGCTTTTGGTCGCCAAGTGTTTGATGCCAACTTGGCGACAAATTTTAGCAATAAAATTTATTTTTTTTTTAAAATTCGGGTTCAATTTGGCACTATTGGCGATATTTCCACTGGCGAAAAATCCACTGAATGATGTTAAAATCGAAGATATTTAGAAATTAATCATTAAAAAACATTTTTTTGCGTTGTTTCGTGGCGAACTAGGTGTGTAAATGTTTGAATTGTTATGTTGCTCACTCTAAGCACTATTTTAACATTTAAGGCATCTACTTAGAAATTTACACGTAAAAGGAAGTAGTGTGGGGTCCATACCAGATTTTTTCTAGTTAATATTTAATCTGCTAAAGATGTAAAATTAAAATAGGGATAAACGCAAGCTAACGAATATTTAAAAAAAAGTAGCGATTCAAACTCTTATTACATTTTATGTTTTACCTACTTTTAACCTTAAAGATATCTTCAATCACTTTGGTAAATTCAATTTCCCCATCATGTTATCAGGATCAAAATTTTGAATCATCCTACAAATCATAGTTTCAAAGAGCTCATTCGTGTATACCTAAACACATATATTTTTTAATGAACTTAGGCAGTCATTGAAAGGGCGCTTTTCCTAGATTTAATGTGCACATAAAATCATTCAACTTTTCATTGAAATTAAAGTAGAAATATTACACAACGTCCCATTTACAAATCAAGAAATTGAAATTCGCAGTTTTAAGGACAATTTCTGAAATTGTAAAGAGAAACCAAGCAGGAAAAAGAGCTCAGAGTCAGAGAAACGAAAAAAAACCTTTAAAATACTCGAATACTAAATAAAATAACTAATTTAAAGCTAATACTTTCAGAAATGAACTAAAAGCTTTGAAAAGCGACTTGATGGAAAACATTTTGAGCCATAGAAAATCAGAGGGATTCTTTGAAGAATAGGTTAAAATTAAATAACAAATAGGCAGAAGTTATAAAAACATTTTCTTGCCATTCTGCTAGGATACATTTCCTTGCTGTCACAATATTTTCAATTATTAACGTACTAGTTTTAAAACCTATCGATTGAGCATCCTCCTCCCTTGACCTCAAAACGACAAAAGCGAAGTGCGAACTTATTTTGAGATGTGGCGAGAAAACAACAGAGAGCGATAACATAGTATCTTTCAGGGAAATCCCACAAAAGATGCACACGTGGCCGGCTTTTCACTCACGTGATTCAAGATGGCGCCTGGTGATTTATCGAACGTCGAGTTCTTGGCCATTGCACCTGATCAGAGAAAGAACAAGATATAGGGGCGGTGGGGGGCGGCGGGGGAAACGCGTCGTTAACGGACAGAGCAGCGGGGATTTTCTGGCATCTCGCCAGGAAGCGCCGGAAATAGCCCCGTTCCTTGGCACTGATCCAAACATCCGAACTGCTCTTCCGATTCTTCGAGCAACGCGCACGCGCCGGTAGTAGTAGTTACGTGTCGGGCCTAAATTACGTCGGCTCTACTTTCGAGGCCGGTGATTTATTTCTCTATCAAGAAGACACTGAAACATTTTTGAAGGAAACTTCCAGAGTAAATAATTTAGTGTGCTATATTTTCTGAGATAACAGGGTACGGAGATTTCATCTGTAGTGGAAGCATATGCACGAAAGCGTAAAGAGACAATGAACATTAAGAACATAGTTGTTTGTTGTGGCATTGAATTATTCTTGAATTCGGACAACCATTTTCTCCGTGCTAATTGTAGATCTGCAAGGAAGCAACATTTACAAGCAGTGTAGTCGGTGTGCGGTAACCTTATAACCTTATGGGTCGCCTAGTGGCCCACAAGAAAAAAAAAATAGTTTCCCAGAAAACAATTTTGAATTTCTTTTATTCCATGTCTTAAGAAAAATTTTACCACAGCCAGAAGGAAAATAAAATTCAACATATAATGCAATTCATACACAATTATTTTACACAATGGCCTCTGAAATAGTTGATTAATGTATCCACAAATTCGCCACGATCATTTAAAGCCAGACAAATATTTCTAAAGCTACAAAGTTACAAATGAATGAAAAAAAACCCTTAAACTGCGTTAAAACTAAAAGAAAATAAGAAATCTGCAGATTTTTCATAAAATGTATTTTTTAAAATCAAGCTTTACAATAAAAGTTGCATGTCTTTACTATTTGTTGCATGTTCTATTGAACCAATTAATATGCTTTTTTTAAACCTGAAACAAGAACTAACTATCAGTTTTTTTTTTAATACAGTTCCTTTATCTAATGAAATTTTACTAGGCATAAATGGTATAAAAGGGATAAGATCTAAGCAAGTAGTTTTTAAAAACGTGTTGCTAAAATTGTAAACATAAATTAAGTACTGGCATTAAAAAAAATCCTCAAAGAAGCATATACTTTTTTACGAAAGTTCTATTGATTGAACACTTAGAATATCAATAACAATAATAGGAGGACAGATATTTTGTATTAAACTATATAGACCGGTTTCTATCACGTAAAGCACTTTTTCTGAATGAAATCAAAAACAACCCTTCAAGCATAACATAACAATACAAAATTGCATCACTTATTTTACAGTAATCTAATTTTGGGGTAAAAAACGCGATCTTATTGCTGAAAAGGCATACAAAAAAGCACAGATGAACATTTTACTTCTTAATTCTTTTATATCCTTTAAATTTGCGTAAAGTTTGGTATACAAACAAAGCTTGCTTAAAAATTTTTTTTATGAAATGCTTCTGCCTAAATCATTGGTTCTGTATGAAAAAAGAAAGTGATTAAATAAGATGGTGTAAAAAATTAACAATTCCTTATGTGCATCACTTCACCGAATGGAAAATATCTGCAGCAGTCAACAGCCATTTGCAAAAGGCAAAATGTTTTACTCGGGAGAGAAACAACTCCCTACTCATCTTCAGCGTTCATTCACTCGGGAGAAAACGAGCTTCAAAGCCGTACAACTCGTTTCTTGGCAGTAACACTACAGCTGCAAAGAAGCCACACTTACAGAGGGGGTTAAACGCAGCTAAGACATCGTTATGTATAGGGATGTGTGTGCACCGCTAAGCAAATTGGCCGATTACCGATTAATCGGCTGAGCCGATTAATGATAAGGATGCTCGTTTTTAGTACTACAAATTTTACCATCACTGTTTTTCTGTCTTATACAACTCCAACTTTATAAATAGTAAGAAATTTATTTTCGAGAGGAGATTTTTTTTTCCATTTTCCTCATTTTCACAAAATAATTTCAATATTTTATCAAATTTCTTAGAACCAATTTTCATATTATTGTCAATAATATTACATTAACACATTGTTAATTATGTTAATTGGGTATAAAAATTCAAAAAAGATGTCCGTAGTGAGCACTCCAATTTAGGAGTACTTTTAATTTAAATATTTAATAATTTAACAATTTAATTCAAATCTTTTATCCTTTGTAAAAGCTAGAGGTTATCTAAAAGCACTGTACTAAGGAAAAAACTGTCGCCACATGAAAAATGTTACAACATGGTTTATGTATACATATTTATTCGAAGTATAATACATATTTATTCGAAGGGAAATTTAATATAAACTGTGAGGATTATTATCATTGCTAATAAAATTATTCATCATAGTTTCTTAGTGAAGGTATACTTTAAAGAATAATATTTAAAAAATATTTTTGGCCGATTATTAATCATCGGCAAAGTGGCCGATTATGGCCGATTAATCGGTACTGTCGATTAATCGGTGTATCTCTAATAAATACTATTGCTTCAATAAAATTAGTGTTTTCAATAAATCTTTCACGACATTTTGTTAAAGGTGCGACAAAACATTTACACTTTATAATACTACACTAAAAAATAGATGCTGTTTTTACAGTAAAATACAGCCAATTTTATAGTAACAAACTGTAAAAGTTGCTAATTTTACAGTAATAAACTGTAAAATTGCTAATTTTACACTAATAAACTGTAAAATTGTTGATGTACAGTAATAAACTGTACATTTTCTGCTTTACTGTAATAAACTGTAAAATTAGCTGTATTACAGTTTATTACTGCGCGTTTTACAGTTTTAAACTGGAACCTCTGCTGCCAGTATTATACTGTAAAAACAAAGGTTTATTTTTTGCAGTGTGGTTTTCCTAAACGTAAGTATAAATGACACTATTGTTAGCTAGAATTGAGGCTGCGCTGTCTTCTTTTCCATAAATACCGCATACCACAAACTAAGACATTTCGGAAGTTATTTTTACAAATTTTAGTAACTTTCTGTTAAGTGATTCAAGACAGAATAAAACTCCGACATTTTTCTGATTTTGTCAGTGTTGTGCTTAACCTCTTCACAAAAACAATTTTTTTTTCTTTTGTTTTGTCAATTATTCCGACTCTAAAACGGAATACTTTCCAGAAATATTACTATACAGTCGCTAGAGCTCAAATTTGACATTTCTAAAAAAGTTCTGTAGGAACTATACGGTCGATAAATACTGTATTCGGTAATCATTTTTTACTCTTCACTTTCCTTTTTCTTATAAATCTTCAAGGGAAATTAATTCGCATTCATTCAATCGTTTTATATATTCCTATTTTTAGCCTTACGTGTTTTAGATTATTCTGATATAAAAACATTTTTACGCTTCAAAAATTAGTTATCATGTAAAAAACTAAATTAACATTCATATTTTGCTTATTCATGTGTAGAAGTGCATAAAAACATTCTACACTTAAAGTTAATTCGCTTTTTGAAATGAAACCTCAATTAGAAGTCACAAACTCCGTTCAAATGCAAAAGTTACATCTTTTAAGAAAAATCTTTTGTCTGTTTTTCAATTTAAACACTTAGCATTAAAAAAAATTTTGTACTTGAAGAAAATAAAATGCTTGGATGGAGAAAAAATCTACTTTTTAGTGTAATGAAGATTATAATTTTTTTCGATAGTCGTTAAGCATTTCCTTTTAAATGTAAAATTTATTTTAAAATGTATTAAAGTTTTTTAAGTGCTCTGTATTGCTATGTTATATTGTGCAATAATAAATTTCAAAATAATTTGTTTCACTTAAGATGTTTAAAAATTCAACTTAAGGAAGGTTTAAAAATTAAATAAAAAGTAAAACAAAGCGTTGTTGTAGAAGCAAATAATTCTCAAATAGCACGACAAATAGTTAAAACGCATATTTAAATGATTTTATCTAACTTGTAATTGATTCTGTGTTTACAAACAAATATCTGACGTTAAACATACTTAGCATGCATAGGTAGTTGTAAAGTTTTTTTTCCAAAATAGAAATATGCTCTGTGTTTCAGAAACATGTATTTTTCAATTATTCATACGATATTTATAATAATATTTCCCCTTTTCAAGAGAAAAAATTTTGAAAGCCAAGCTTCTATAATGAACAGTTTTTAAGAATTTAAAAATTTAAATGGCCCATTTAAAACATAGTTCTGTCACAGCCGAAATGGCGTAGTTATTAGTTTTTTGTTGTTCTCTTAGACCAAATTCGCGAGTTCAGTCGGTTTATTCTGAAGGTGCAGAAAATCGTCTAAGTCCATGCAACGCCTCCTAAATGCTAAATACCTAGTACATTTGCTTTGCTACCGTCGAGATGGGTTCCACTTTAAACGCCACCTTGCGGTAATCCGATAATGCCGCTGTTATTTTTTGATTGGTTAATTTTTAAATTTAAATTCAGAGATGAACCAATCGTTAATTTTTCGAAGAACTCCGGTAGATGGCAGTGCTTTGTGAACCAAGGGCATTTTGCAGCTATTGCCGATGTTTCCAAACAATATCCGAATTAAATGTTTTGATTGGTTGATTTTTAAATTTAAATTTAGAAATGAACCAATCGTTAATTTCTCTTTCTCGAAGAACTCCGGTAGATGGCAGTGTATCGTAAACCAAGGTCGAAATTTTGCTCTGTGCTAAAAATCAGAAAGTTGCAGGCATTTAGTATTTAGGAGGCGTTGATCCATGTCGCACGATTATAAGGTATAATAACAATCCTCTGAATACCTATTTGACTTGGGTATTCTCCTTTAATATAAGGGTTCATACACAAATGATATCACACTTTGAGGGAGAGTGGGGTGTGTGAAATTGTGTCAGTTGATGCAAAGTTTAGGGTTTAATTCGCTTAGGAGTACACGGGAGCTGAGCTCGTGCGCTTCTTTTCAATTTGATTCAGGGCCCTGCTCCACATATGCAGAAAATGCGACCGAAACCGAAGGCAGAAACCGAAAATCCGAGTACTTTCCATAGGAATACTATTTAATCCATTTTACGTTTCTGCTTTACGTCAATGTGGAGCTTGGCCTTCAAACGTTAACCTTGTGAACAAATTCGGCTATAAATGCGTAAAAATAAGTTGTGGGGACTATAAGTTTAATGCACTTCTCTTGGTAGGAATTAAGCCCAGGAAAAACAAGGGAGGGGGGCGGGGAGGTGAGAGACGTATGACATCACGTATTTTATGTAACAATATACTCATGAAAAACAGCCTAATAAGTAGCAAGGAATGGGGATGGAGTGCGGCGAAGTGTGACGCGGAGGGCCAGGAGAGGGGTGTCAAATTTGTAGAAAAATAAAGACAGTACTTATGGAGAGCCTCCTTAAATTAAATCCCCAGTTCAATTTCACATGGTGCGGATCGAAGTGCCTCCCCCTAGTAGAAAAATGGGCGTCAAAATTATCGTGGTATTGGCTTCCACAGATAGTATTGTCACATGAAAGAATGACTGCCGATCTCTAAAGAGTGCACAAGGTTTCCAAAATGGTGAACGGAAAATATGTAGCCCTTTTAGAGACAAGCAAAACAAGCAAACAAGAGGAAGTGCGGAAACAAAGTGGTGCATAAAATGTTTTTATAAGTAATATTTCACAGTATTCGCTACTCTTAAAGTTTTTTTGATAGCGCTTTGACACATTGATCACTGGTCTGTTTAGAACCGCCGGGGGGGGGGGGGGGGGGAGCATTGCATAGAATGTGGTTAAAAAAGTAAATGTTTCAAATTTCTGATATCAATGTTAATTTCAGATGATAAAAATACATCATAAAAAATATTTTTTTATCATTATAAGTATTGTTGAGAAGTAAAGCATTTTGATGAAAATAGAAAATGATAAAATTGAAATTTGAAAAAAATTCTTTATTGAAGAAGGTGTGCCTTAAACAAGTGCATGCAATATTTTTGCAAATTTGAGCCTTAATAACATTAATTTTGCCATTTATTTTACTATATTCCTAATATTGGGTTTCAATCACACATTTGTTGAAATTTAGTTAACAGATATCGATGAATGAACAAGCATTAATTGGTGTTTCTGAAATACTTTTTAAATAAATGGCAACAAAATTGAATTATAAGATAACATACACGTCACATACAGTAAAATAGAGAGATAAGAAAGAAGAAGGAATTTAATTTTTTTCCCTTTCTTTTACTGATTTAAAAAAAAAAAAATTCTCAAGTCTTGATTTCAGCAAGAAAGGAAAGACAAAAAATTAAAGTAAATAAACGATTTTAGCTTAACTTTAAAAAATTTGTTTGGAAAATTTCGGGAGGGGGCTGCATCCCTATCAGCCCACTCCCTGAGTACGCCACTGCATACAATATATACATAAACAATATGAAGTAAACGAAGAAAAGACAAAACCAAGAGCTCATAGATGAGCAAAACTTCTAAACTAATAAGCCAAGTAAGTAGTGATAAAAAGTATAAGCAAATTAATAAAAGTACGAATAAAAAGAAGAAGAATGCACACTAGAAAAATGAAGAAACCAGACTCATTAGTCGTGGAAGTTTCATCCAATGATCAAAAGACCAGAATTTTAAAACAAAACTAAATAGAGACAGAATGTTCAAACTCCAGATACAACACAATGCAGACTTGCACTGGGCATAAGCACCAAATGCTAAGTTATTGAAGCCGTTTGATTTCTAATAATTGAGACTAAATCTCTTCTTTTAGATTTTAGGTTTAAGCTTTTGAAATTTCTAGACCAACACAGAGCTATGTTGAATTCTAGTAGTTCACTTTCAATTTCACCCGATTCAATTTTACCTGAAAAATTATCTCAATTATAGAGTTGAAATTAAATACTTAATTGTCTTTTTCTCATATCAGCAATTTTTAAAAGGGTATCTGTATTGCACTAGGGCAGTAACACACACAGACCTACACATACATTTTTTCTGAAGATGCTCATTAAAAAAATAATTAAACTCTCTTGAAACTGGCATCCAGCTAATCTTTCTGAAATTATGTAAAAGATATGACCAAACATGGCAGCCGAGTTAGTTGTTTTATCTAAACTGTTATTCAAGAAAGAAAGAGGGTGTAGCATTGACGTAAAGACGACGTAATCGATCGTCCGAGGAGACTATGACGTCATCACCCATGCATCTAGTACTCTGAGAGTTCGAATCTGTATCAAAGCGTGCGCATGTTACGCACAACAATCTCAGTACACAAGTTTCGTGCATAATTAATTGAATTAACATGAGTTTCTGATCAGACAGTCCCTGCAGATTCAAACACGCAGACCGTTTTACAAACAATCAAAAATCGTTGAGAGTTCTTCGAATCTGTATCAAATATTCAAGGCTTGCGTGAAAGTGGGGGAGCGGGACTTCAGCATTTTGACACAAATAAAGGTTTTGTTGGATTAATAAATTATGAATGTTTTGAAACACGTAAGAAAATCTCACAATTTGTATTATTCATTTGAAGTTAGAAAGTACATTTTTTTTCTTCGCATTTATATGCAGTTTTAGGGAAAATATTGTTTTAATCAAAATGTCAATTTCAGACAAAGTATTAAGGCTTGCCAGAAATTCTTCTTTTAAGTTATTACAAAAAAAAGAACCCTCTTTTATTTGAAAGTTTTTGTTGATTTAAAATACTTTTCGAGTAACTTTTTTTTTGGTAACATTAAATGAAACATGCCGATTAAAACTAAATTTTGCAATGAAAGCACCAGAAAATAAACGGTATTAGGAGCTGGTTTTTATCTTGAAATATCCAAATAGATGTGTTAGTATTTTTTTTTTGCAGTAATTCACTTACAATTTAATTTAAATGCAGTAAAGAATGGAACTATTCACTTATGTACCACCATGTATTTGAAATGTTAACTTTTCTTCCATCTTTTGTTCAAACAAGAACGTTTTCAAAAATTTCTCGTTATTGAAATATTTGCTACAACTGGAGCGTTGAAACGAGTTCGTTCAACTAATGCCATTAAAGACACCTCGCAAAAGAGCAGCAAAACAAAGGCAGTCGAAACTTCACCAAAACAGGCTATGTTTTGTGAAATTATTGTTTACGGATAAAATGTAGTTAAAACTCCTAATTCGGGTAACTTGTCCATTGACAGGGTGCCCATAATTATTAAACAGCCCACTTTAGAGTTGCCTAGTGGCGAAACTATTGTTCGGAAATAAACGAAATTTTGTGTACAACATAATAAAGTAATGAAATGATAGAAATTTGCTTGAGCCAAAAAGAAAAAAAAAAAAAAATCGCAACCGGAGAGCGTTTTTAATGAAGTACGTTACTTCCCGATCATCAAACGTCACACAATCAATGAGGTTTTTAGCTTTGGATGTATTTGAAGCATCCTCAAAACTTCCTTTGAAAAGTCCTTAAAAACAATCCTGTTGTAAAAATTTCCTTGCCAAGAAAACCTTAAACTCTTCTTCACAAAAACGAACGCCTTCATTCTAAACTTCAAAATCCTTGGTCTTAAAAAGCTGTGATATACAGTTTGCCCGCCAAGTATCTGCCAAACTACCATCTTCCCTATTTTCCTTTTTCATCACATCTACTTCCTTTAGAACCTTTCCCCATCGCCAATTCCTATTCAACCACCAACTCCTGTCGTAACACCGTCACTGCTTTTTTGTATCATTTTATGAATAAATACTTTTACAACTCAATTAAATAGTGAAGAGCATAATACTTCCTCTTTCTTTCCCCCATACAAATATTCAAAAAAAAAAAAAAGTATGCCACTTCTCCCCAATTTTTTTTTGCGGAATTTTAGTTTCATTAGTCAGTTTATTTGCGAAAGAAAAAAATAGTAACTATACCTAGTTTTGCATGGAAGTGCCAATAAATAAAGCAATTTTATTTAAATAAACCAATAAAATGATAGAAATACTAAAGAAGTATCAAATGTTTTTTTTTCCAATAAATAAATCACTATTTTTTTTTAATTATTTAAAAAAAACGTAATTCTTCAACGCTATACATAATTAAACTAACTAACTAACAAATAAATAAATGAAAAAATGTTGCCATTAAAAGGCGTGACTCCAGGCCCAGGCCTAGTCGGCCTGTACGATAACCAGGCACTGCTTATCAACTGAGCTAATGGGTTTCCATCTCAGCATGCTAAATGAAAGCAATAGTTAATTAAAAAAAAAACAAAATAAATCAGTTTTTTTCCAATGAAACACTCAAAACGTAATCTATCTGCTTATTTTTTGCGAAAACGGGAAAGGTATCTTTAAAATAATGCCTTACCTATGTAGTTCGGCAAAGTATTGAGAAAGTTATGGTATTTCCACATAAACACACGAAAAAAACTTAAATGATCACTTTTTTTAAGCTACGGTTTTTTACATTAAAATTAAGTTTTACGCACCGAAATCTAAGTTAGTTTAAAATTTACACTCTCAGTTTACAAATCGAGCATTCACTTTTCGCTCTATTTAACCCGATAATGCCCGCAGGTAACTTCAAAACATAATAAGTTAGACGAAAAAAAGAAGCTGAATTTTTTTATCAATTAAGTTTTATCTCGAGGATGACGTCCGAAATTTTAAATATTTGCTTCGTCGAATATACTACTCATAGAACATCTGATGTCGTTCTAAAACGTGCCAAAAGAAATAAAGTTTTTGGTAGTGACGTCAGTGGGAGAGTGAGGAGACTTTGAAAACTTGTTACTTGACTTCGGAAACTGGAAAAATGACAGTTCCAGGACAATCACTGAGATCAAATCAAGCGGCCAATCATTGCGCTTGGTTACATTTCGCTCCTCGCGGGTCTTCAAGTTTTGGCACCGCATCAGCTATTTTTTCTTGCAGGTAACTTTATTTCGGATTTTGATTGGCTGATTTAGGGTAATTTTAAATGCCAAACCAACGTTGTCGCCATTTCTGAGAAAAGAAAACAGTTTGCTTTCTAGAAGTAAAATTGTAGAAAAACTAGTTTACATTTTAAATTGAGTGCAGCTATTCTTGATACTAATCCAGTAGCATATAACGTATTAGAAAAATAAAGATAATTAAACTTTGATTATATGGCCCCCTAAAAAATAAATAAAGCTAGTTAGCAGTTTTTAGAGGGGGGACCTAGCTGGGAAAAAGTTTTATTAACTTTAATTTTTGAAGACGTTATCCACTTCTGATGTAGTATGACTATAGGCTCACTTTTCTTTCACATATTCAAAAGATCACCAACCCTAGCAATCCAAAACTAAATTTCTTGCTTCGATATTTACGAAAAATATTAATTTTAAAGAAAGAAAAATAGAATGTCAAGCATTTGTGGAAAAATTACTACAAAAGCAGATATATTTCCTTTTGAAATTAGCACCGTCATAGTTTTTTTTAAAGAATCATAGTTTAATAAATTTTTTTTGCTCTATTATAGTAAGATAAAAGGAATGTCAGAACTTAATATAAAAAACGTTCTAATTTAAAATAATAATAATATACTACTAGTGATCCGAAGTTTCATGAGCGCGAAACTTTAGATATTCTTTAGTATAAGTATCGTGGCCAACAATGGCAGTTTGCTCTTATGTCTGTTGCCATATTTTTCCGCACTTCGTAACGATGTTTGGCGTCCCATTTTTTGGCGAAATGAAATAAATTGGCAGTTTCTTCTGAACCTAATCTCAGTTCCTCCCCCATCCCCTTTCGTCCGAGTCAGCAAAATTCCAGATCTACTTTCTCTTTTCTATTACAAAAATGATTGAAGATCTAGAACGAATGCTGAAGTGGCTGATGGCTATTTAAGTTATTTGGCGTTCGATATATCAAAATTTGATACGATAACTTCCCAGAAAACTTGCAGATCCAACAGTTTTTTTTCTTATTGGTGTGTTATGACATTTCTTAAGCAAGGAAATATTTTCGGGTTTATGAAGGCACTCAATTCTTACGGAAGATGAAAATATTTGATTAAATAAATAACAAATTGTAAGTTTAATTTTGTCATGAAATGAACAGCGCTGATATAGCGGAAAATAACTTTATTTCGGTAAGCAGAGGGAGCTAGAAATGAAATAAAATCTCCCGGAAACACCATTAATTCTTCATTACCATTTTAAATTTGAGGTCTGAGGTTACTCCATTTAGTTTGATTTAAAAAAAAATAATAATATTCTTATAGGGGTAAAGCTCATCAAAACGGAATATGTTAACATGTTTTGAATTGGATTTTTTTTCTCGAATTTTGACAGCTAGAATTCAAAGGATGACTTTCGCAATCACGAATTGCGATAGACGTATTGGTAGACGCGTATATGTATGTGTGTGTGTAGGACATGGACGCCACTGTTTAAATGGAGCAGAGGACCTTAAAGAGTGGTGCTCTCAGAGGCCCAGCCTCAATCTGAAAAAAGAGCGAATGCCAGCTACAGTCTAGTGAAAACAAATAGCAATCGCTATTGCTTAAAAAACACTATTTTCTTCATGAAACAAATCTCAGAGTTTTAGAGCATGCAGTTGTTAGTTACATAATAATAATAATAATAATAATAATAATAATAATAATTAGAGTGAATTAGAAAAATGTTTTTTTGAAAAACGAGCAAAGATCCCCTTTTGGACAACTGGTTATCTAAAATGAGGTACTGATATAAAAAAAATGCACATTTAAGGATTGATTCGAAAAGTAACTACGTATTTGGTATAATTACAAAATATTAACTCTCGCGAGCACTCAAGAAGTTTCGATGAGATGTTGGCAGCACGGCGTTTCGAAATAGAAGGCGTTGTTGTTAACATCCGGGCTTTTTCGAATTGTTGATTTTGTATTTGTCGACGTCGAATTTAATGCCTTTTTGATTTGTATTGTCGATGTCGAATTTAATCCTTTTTTTACTTTCATTGGATTCGTGAAAATTTTCGAATGTCGAATTTTGACGGATTTGCACGTTTTGAGGTGCGCTGAGTCCATTTCGATCATTTTTGGAAAAGTGTGTTTGTATGAGTCTGTATGTGTGTGACCAGTTTTTGTGGCCGCGCTAGAATAAAACTACTGCATGAAATCGAACAAAAATTTTTACACATATGTACCACCATGTGAACTGCTGCACCTGACTTTTTTTGGCGCATTCCTCCAAGGGGAGTGGAGCAATCGCACGTTTTCTGCGCGTGGGTGATTGCTATATCTCAGGAAGTAACCGGTAGAATCAAACGAAAATTAGTCCATAGGTAGACCCTATTGAGTACAGGTGCTGATTCAATTTGTGTGTCAATATCTCAAAGGCGGGTGGAGCAATCGAGCGTTCTTCTTATTTAATGTAACTGCTATATCTCGAGAAGCAATGAATGAAATCAAACAAAAATTGGTACTCAAGTAGACGTTAAAAAGTACAAGAGCTGATTCAATTTTTGTGTCAATTGCTTAAAGGGGGGTCGTGCAATCAAAAGTGCTTATTTTGTCATTGCACCTGCTATATCTCGAGAAATATTGCTGCGATTTGAATGAAATTTGGAATAACACTAACCCAATATGGAAGCAAGCATCGATTAAATTTTGGCGCCAATCGCCCCAGGGGGAGGGTGGGGTGATTTTTGCGCTTAGTCAACAATGCGAAAAATAAATTCATTAAAAAATCGCTTTCACGCTATTTAATTATCAAATCATCTGAAAACTTTCAATGATTTGAAAATTTTAACTGTTGCCAATTTCTTTTTACTAACAAATAAAATGATTGCAATTAATCTAAACAAGCTTTTGCAATGATTTCCAATTTCGCTCATTGAGTCTGCATTTGCAGGGGTATTACGACAATTGGGAAATTGGCGCTGTTTTCAACTATTCGGGCGAGTATTTTATTTTGTAACCGGAATTCATAAGACAGATATAGAAGAAAGTTTCGTGACGGCAACGACAGCTAGTTTTGATATGTGTTCACTTGTAAATATGTTTTACAGTTTTAATTAAAGTTCAACTTATTACAAAATGCGGAAGTCCTTTTTTTTAAAAAATCGCATTTGAAATTTGAAATTTGATATTGCTCTCCTAAATTGTTTCGGTTGAGTTGAACATTAACAAAAGACCTGTGCTGATCAGTGTTTTAAGCTGGAATTATCTCCCTCCAAATAATGATTAAATTACAAAAGTCACGTAAGAAGTTTACATCGCATTCTTCTGGTTTCATGTGCCAAGCTTCGATCTGACTAAGACAAAATCCAACCCTCTTTATCTTTTGAATTTCCACACAGGTTATTACAAAAGATGCATGTTTCATCACTCTCCTGCTCCTCATCAGATAATACCACTTCCCCCATTTTATTTTACGTCTTGCTCTTTAACAGGTACAGGGTTGTAATTGATCAGATGTTGCACCAATTTGTTTTCTTTGGGCTTCTGGGAAAACTTACATATTCTTCTATACTTTTTGAAGCATCTACTTAACTAGGAAGCTCCTTCTCTCTAGCATCGTCCACCATTCTTCATGTTTGAAGAGGCTTATACTCTTTTTCGTAGTCTTTATTCCCTTCCAACACTTCTTGAACAGTTAGAGCCATGATTTCCAACGACTAAATTTACGGTTTTTGCCCCATTATTCGAAATCAGACTACCAAATAATATTTTTGAATGTAAAATATATTTTTATTGAGTAATAAACACGTTTTTAAAAAAAATATATACAATTCTAACACATGATTTGTTATTTTATTTTCGGTATTTGTATATTATATTTATTGAAATCAAATTTGAAAGATATTAGCTATTGCATGCCGCATAAAGAGTCATTTGTGCTTCAGTCTTAAGACATTTTATAGCCTATTCATCATATATAATTGAAGTACAATTTATCATATTTTAGTATATCATCGATGTCTTCATTTGAGGCGACAGTGTTAAATTCATCAAAAAATGACGTCCCTTTGGAGAGATCTTAGGCAATTCGTCGAGAAATATATTAAAATTTAGCTTAAATTTGAAGAATCAGCGTTGTATTGTCTAGAATCGTGTGGTCGAAGTTGACTTGATGAAGTCCAATACAGAGTGAAAGGTACAAATTGGATTAAAAAAAAAAGGAAAACAACAATGGAAAACTTCGCACAAAAGAACATACCGTCAGATATGTCAACAGCTCGTTTAATATGGATCATAGATGAGTAAGAATGGTATTAATGTGTTTCACCAATAATGATAGCAGAAATCAGTGAGAGCCTGAATGCCTCCATTTCAGTTGTCGTCCCCGTTTTAGTCTACGCATCCCAATTATACAGTTCTGAAAACTAATTTCCTCTGACGAATACTTCGTAATGAACGGTAACTATATCAATTTCTCTGCAAGTGTATGTGAGGCATATCAACTTAAAATCTATCATTCAATAAATTCCTAACATGTAAATTAAAATGTAAATTAAATTTATCATGCATTGGTTGAAACAATGCCAGTCATAGTTGTAGATTATACATTTTCGTAAATTTATATTATTGTATTATTTTTATCATTCCTACCTACCCCGAGTAATATTTTTCCTAACTCATCGTTCATTTTTTAAAATTCACTTAGAACAACACACTTTTTACTTTGTTGCAATTGAATACTCAAACTTAACAATCCGTTTTTATTCAGCAACAATTGGAGATTGAACAATATTGATAAACTGAACAAGTTTGTGTATTCATTTCGTTAAAAGTTCTTGAGATTGACTTTGAAAATATTGTACTTTCTTTTTGATTTTTGTTAAGTACTCAAACTTAAATATGACGAGGATGACTTCTGCATTTCTTACCCTGGCTTTTTATTCTTTTCTCGGAGCATAACTCTCTAACTACATCGGCTATGAAGATGTCTCCGGATTTTTGTACAGCGTCTCAACATTGCAGTTAATTCACGTATTGGATATGGGGAGAAAATACATCAAACTGCTCCACATGAAGCCGGGTCACAACCAAAAACACGTGGCCACGCAAATGACGGAACAGAAATACGTCATTATACTTTTATATAAACCAATCACTGACAAAAATGATGTGGCGACGCAAACTCCCCCGCCAAAACCGCCGCGAAAACCAGCGGTGACCAAATAAGCATTTCAGGGAAGCATATATAGTGATAATAGTGTATATAGTGTACATAGATTTTATTGATTTTGTCATAGATGTATATATTTCTTTATCTACTCGTAGTCTCGTAGTTGATGGCCTTGTATATAAGTTTCCCAAAAAAGCGACATTTTGAAGACATTTTTGTTGATTGATAAAAAGATGGCTTTGTGTGAAAATTGACTATTTATCGATCGTCAAAAGTTCGAATGACCAGTTATGACTGTATATAGTGCTTTTACTTATTTTGTTATGGATATGTATTTATTGTGAATGCTAAGAAGCATACTAATTTAAAAGTGACTACCAAAAATGACTGCCAAAAGTGACTATCAAAAATGACTGCCAAAAGTGACTACCAGAAATGACTGCCAAAAGTGATTACTGAAAATGACTGCCAAAAGTGATTACCAAAATTGACACCAAAAGTGACTACCAAAAGTGACAACCAAAATTGATACCAAAAAAGAGTACGAAAATTGACAATCAAAAGTAACTACTAAAAGTGACTGCCAAAAATTGAGACAAGTCGCCTAAGGCGGACTTAATCGCGGACAGTGACAATTTCTTTTTTACCAGAATAACTCTTCCTGATGACGATTGTGACTAATGATGACTATTCTAATGAGGGGTTGGATACCCACGTTGGACAGAAAGTGGACTGCTTCTTAATGACTTTAAAGCTCTTTCCCTCTCTTTCTCAGTTCTCCACTTCTTGCTGCCCTTCGCACGACAAACATAGCTCTCAACTCCGAACCAATTGCAAAGATGGTTTAAAAGAAAAACATAGCAAATCATCTCAGGAAATGCATCGCCTCAAAAAATGTTTCTGTGTAATCGTAATATCTAGCGCTTTATACACAATGTAAATGCAGTACTGAATTAAAACCGATATGTTTATAAACAAGTTTTATGAGAAATTGATATTCACCGTGAATCGAAATAGTTATATCAATATTTGTAATACTAAACGCTTCAAATAAAATAGTTTTTAATCTAAATATTGCTTCTGTTGCTACTATGATATATTATGGGCCTATTTGTGTCTTACAGAAAGTTACCAACAATATCAGAGTCGAATCAAGCAGGTGTGTGTGTGTTTGCATTAATTTTTTAATTGGAGAATAACGTTCTGAAGAATAATGAACACACACACAATGTCGAGTCTCGATAATTCTTTCTGGGAATGCACCTTTCCATTGTTTACCACTCCTTGATTACGAGTTAAATTTAACATTTTTTTTTGTGTTTCAATACACTGTACTTTTGTTAGATATTACAATTTTTCGTCCTCTAAAATTGATTTTCAATGCATTTCAAGTTATCTAGTACACATGAATTTAGTCCAATGCCGTTGTCAGCTTACTTATGCTAGCACAGTTAAAAAGAGAACAATTGTGGAAAATGTATGCAGTGTACTCACCTTCTTGCACAGTGGAGGCAACTGTAACTACATCATCCCTTATCCAAGAGGTAACAGTGACGTAATCCTTTACGAAACTAGGCACGTGACACGTGAGCACAGCAGTGTTACCTCGAATCACGTACTCGTCATACACCTGCACCTCGTAGTACTGCTTCACCACTGCAAGAGAAAAACGAAATTAGCCTTTTAATTTCTCAAAGAAGGAAAACAAAATTATGCCGTACTTAAAACTACCTGTTGAAAAATCGACATTGAGCATAGTTAACGTATTGGTTCGTAATGTCTCTCTTTATGCAGGAGTTTAGGGGTTTACAAAGTTGCATCAAATAACAAATGATTTATCGGGGGTCGGCGCAGGCCCGTCATTTCAAGATTTCCAGGGAGGGGTGGCAAAGGGTAAAAATTCAATACAATTTCACCAGAAAACAACAAAAACCACGCCCACTTACCTGTAATTGCATTGACTTTTCAAAGTCAGGGGGAGGGCAATTGACCCCCCCCCCCTGCCCCCTAAATGACGGGCCTGGGTCGGCGGCCGTTTTTGGCTGTATGCTAAAATCAACAAAAACATGTGTATAATTAGGACCCATTTTAGAGCCAGTAGTATTTTCATTATCAGTGTATTCAGTCTCACATCAGTGGTATTTTTAAACGTCCAAGTGACTTCTTGAAATTAAATCAGATTTCATTTTTTAAAAATGTATACGCATGTATTGTATATCCTCTTGTAATCGAAAAAAAAAAAATACTGAGCAATCAAGATTGCCATTTGTTTTCAATTTAAATGGCCTTCATGTGACGTCTTTTGTCTTTGGGATTGGTAGAAAGCGAGTCACGTGATTTATTTCTTCGTGATCAATGAAATTCTTTAAATCACTGGAAATAAATATAAAGCGATGTTATGTAGACCATCCTGCAAAATTTACTTTGGTTGACCGGTAGTAAGATTTTTCAATGGTGACGTTGTAAATTCAAAGAAATCCTGTTGCAAACGTTACAAAATTAACCCTTTAAAATGTTTATTATCAGTCAAGCATATGGCGTTTGAAATATAAGAGGAATATAAGCCAGTTCATTTTACGTGCGTAGAACATCATGACTGAGCACTGCGTGTGCGTTTCACAGTCTCACAAATCCGTGTTTCCAGCATGAAGGAATAGGGCCATTGACACTATGAACGTGTGTACAGTACAAAGGAAATACAAGGTTTAAAGCTGGCAACATGGATAAACATATAACTGCAAAGAATCGTTATAGCCTATGCAACATGATTATGCACTATATTGTAATTCCGTGAGTGTTTATTTTGCTTGATCACTTTTTGCAAAATTAAATCCCTAGAGTCCTGGAAAACACTATCTGGAAGAAAACTGGGCATCAAAATTCTTCGCGTCATTGACAACCGCTCCTTAATGGTAACACATGAAAGATTGGCACAATGTTGGGAGATTTCACTAGGTCTGCAAAAGACTGAGGTCGCTTACACAGCCCGGTTGGAGATTAAAAAAAATGTGTTCCTTTATCCTAAAGTAGTTTGTGCAAGTTGTCAGCCGTAAAGATTAAAATGATCCCAAATGTGTAAATACCTTAAATTGCAATAAGATTGTGCTTTCACAGGATGGGTTTCATGCAAGACTAACATCCCATATTGAAGGGTATGTTCTCTTTATTACATAGCTTCCAGCATGGGTTAATTTTTAGAACTCTTGCTATCATTAAAGAGAAAATTCAAAATGTTCACTCATTAAAATTTTTTGCAACAATAAATTTAAATAAAAAAAATGTCAGAAAAAAAGAAAATGAATAAGAAAAAAGAAAATGATTGGACGAAACCCATTGTCGACCTATCCAAGATAGTTTACACAGAAGACTTAAGTTTATGAGAAATTCCGAAATGTCAAATGAAAATCTGTCAGCTCTGTATTTCACAAAAACCGTTACATTAATTTGAGAAAGCGATGTTCATTTACGCTTAGCAACAGTCTTCTCTGAAAAATGTAGGACAGAGCATAGTAGTAGGATCTAAAGAAGAAAAAAAAAATCACACACGAATTACGTGAAAACAATAAAGTGAAGAAAAGAAATGCTGCAAAAAAAAAAAAGTTCAGGAACAGGATTCTGACTTCTTTTTGATATTTTCAACAACTTTGACAACTTCTTCGGTAATAAATTGAAAGCGAGCAGTAGATATCAACTTGATTCAAAGAATGGTAAATTTTCTCCGGAATGTGGAAATAACAGAAGAGATACAGCAGACGAGGATTCTTTTCCGAGGAAGTAAAATTCCATCCAGACATCGAGAGAACATTTCGACGAAGTTCTCCCTCTGAGATGCAATTCTTATTTGAAAAAGGAAGAGAAAATGAATGATAAATCGTAATCTTGTTTCAGGAACAATGAGTTTTATTCGAAGCAACACGACAGATACACAAATGCGCAATATATTGAATGCTGTGAGCAACAGGCATCTACGGTGATACATTTCAACTCGGAGGCAGGTCTCTTTCTTTCTTGATTTAACTTTCAAGAGAATAGTTTTCAGATTTATAGTTAGGCACGCCTGTGTGAACGAGCACTGTAAGCTTTTTCCTGGGGCGGAAACAAGTTAGACGAGCAAAATCTCTTCTCTACTAATAATAAAGCTGAAGGTGGTTCTGTCTGTCCTTCTTTCTTTCTTTCTGCCTGTCTGTCTGTTACGCGCGTAGCACCAAAACCGTTCGGTCGATTTTCATGCCACTTGGCACAAAATTAGTTTGTAGCATGTAGTTTTGCACCTCGAAGCGATTTTTCGAACATTCCATTTCGTTCTTTTTCTATTCGAATTCTTAGAGGAAATTCGATAAAATAGGGAAGAAATATTCCATACACATTTTCAAGTCTTATGTCATTCGAAAGCTTGAAATTTTCTGCACAAAATGACGTTTTTTCGAAGTTTCTACGATCATCAGGAGAGCTGTAACAATTGTTTTTAGAATCCCGAAATTCAAGGCTTACCTTCAGTAAAGCAAGCCAAACGATTCTAAAATGGCTTTGCTCGCGAATAAAATTTGTTTGAAAATAGAGATGAAATGAATTATTTTATCAACGGAAATCAACTTTTCATGTTGTTACCATGGTTACGTTTTTATTTCGTTCTTTTTCCCTTAATAATTTTAAAAATGTATTTGTTTTTGTAACAATCCAAACTCCAAGCCTTATTAAAATTAGTCAAATGAAATATTAAAAACCGTGATAAGATGGCACCTGTCAATCAAATGAGAAATCGAGTCCTTTCCTTAAAATACAGGATACCATTCTAAATTTATCGTCTGCAAAACATATTTTACTTCATTATTAATTTATTTCAATACAAATTGCAGCAAATGGCTTGAGTGAACGAATTTAGCTTTTAATTTATCGTTTGCTGGTTGATCTTTGTCGATGTTTTTTGTTTTTATTATCATTGTGAAGAATAATGCACGAAATTTCTATGACTAATACTTAAAATTTTTAGGATCAGTTGAGTTTAAAAGAAAAAATTGCTCCAAATATACTTTTGCAATGTGATTATTTATTGTTGGACTGTAATTTGCAGCAATAATTGCATTTAATAAATAATGAAAGACAATATTAAAAATTAATTTTTTGGCGACTTTTTTACAATTTGGCATTCAATTCTATTTCAGTATATTTACTTCTATCTTATTGCGATATTGCAACGTGCTTTCTAAAGTATGTCATTTCGGAAAATGTATTATTTTGTTTTTGAAGTTAGGAAAGAAAACTTTCTTCTTCTTTTAAACTTTGGTAAGATTTCTGTTGGTTTCTGTGAGCAACAAAATTTTTCTTATTTTTTCTTTTGGCCCTTTTTTGTGCACCTATCTTTGGGGTTGCATTCGAATGTCCCCAAGGGGGTAATTTACCCCTTTTATGGGGTAATCAGGGCTTTCAATGCAGACCAAAGTGATATGAATTGGCGCGACCACTTGGCGATATCCCGCCAAGCTTTTGGTCACCAAGTGTTTGACGCTAATTTGGCGACATATCGCCAAGTTGGCAATAAATTTAGCGAAAAAAAATTTTTTTTGGGGTTCAATTTGGCGCTATTGGCGATATTTTGCGAAAAATCTACTGAATGATGTTAAAATCGGCGATATTTAGGAGATTAATCATTGTAAAACATTTTTTTGCATTGTTTCGTGGCAAACTAGGGATGCAAATGTTTGAATTGTTATCTTACTCACTTCAAGCACTATTTTAGCACTTAAGGCATCTACTAAGAAATTTACACGTAAAAGGAAGTAGTGTAGGGTCCATACCAAATTTTTATATCATACTTTGAAGGAATTATAGTTGAATTATAACTAAAATAGAGTATTTTTTTCTGCTATATCATTTTTTTACAAATGAACTTTTAATTTTATACCACGGGCAAAGCCGTGCGGGTACCGCTAGTGTAGGAATAAAATATAAATTGTAAGAATAGATTCTGACGATATTGTGACCATATGGCTTTTTGAAGTCGAGTTTTCCTATTTAGAAGCTGAACAGGAGCTACAAAAGTCAGAGGTGGGGAAAGTGCGGTTCCATGGGTTTTGTCTGCGGCCTTTACACGAAAGTTGACTCTTATATGAATAAATAGTTAACTATGTACAGGGTGTTCCATTTTAACTTACATGACCTGAGGTGTTGAGATAAGATATTAAAAGTTTGAAGTGAAAAAGAAAATTAGTCAAAAAATATGAAATCTAACTTTTCATAAGGACTCCGCGTCCCTCAGGGTCCTTCTCCACATCAGCAGAAAACCGACTAAAACCGAAGGCAGAAACAGAAAATCCGGGTATTAAAGGACATGGAAAGTACCCGGATTTTCGATTTCTGCCTTCGGTTTCGGTCGGTTTTCTGCTGATGTGGAGCAAGGCCCTCACTTATGTTTAGAAAAAAAGATCTTCATTCAAAAAAAATTCCAACGCAAAAATATTGAAAGATTTGATATTTTTTAACATTGTTAATGAAAAAGATCTTGTGATATTGCAAAGGACGAAGAGGGCGCTTTTAAATGTAAAAAAACTTTATTTTACTGTTTTAAATTTAGACTGATTTTTTAAAAATAAATTACTTGCATCCCATTTCTGACGTGACTCAATGTGGGTCTATAAGAGAGAATATTTTTGAGTCAGGCAAATAATTCATTTTATAAAGATTATAAAACTTACTTTGCAAAGTTGGATAGCGATACCATAAGTAAGGAGTGTTAAGCAGTAAGAGTTACTGCCCCTAATTCAGGACAAAGGCTGAACTACATTTAATACACCGCCAGCTCGGTTATGTCATTCAAAGGCTGCAGTTTCGACATCATTAAGACTTATCAGTCTAGCATAGACTGTATTTTGAGCTGGAGGCAGAAATAATCTTACAGAAGCTAAGACTGTCGATCAAACTGGTAGCTAATGCAAAATTAGTACATCAGTGGGAGACCACAGCAAGGGTACGGTTCAACTCGTAAACTGAAGGCAAGGCCTTTTACCTTCAACTCCTAAACCTTCTACTTGAACATCTACAACCCGTAAATCTTAATTTTTGCTTCAATTTACGAGTTGAACCGTATTATTGCTGCGGTTTCTGGCTGGTGTGCTAATTTCACATTAGCTACCAGTTTGCTTGCGCTCTTTGCTTCAACAAACCCAGATCGGTAACTGCCTAATCTAAACTATTGAGTTCTAATGAGGACGGAGTTGCGGTCTCTGGAGGACATGACCAAGCTGGTGGTATATTGAATGTAGGTAAGGAGCGTTTCCCCGGTTTTATATCAACAAATACAGCAAAACGTAAAATAAGAAAAGAGGGAGGAGGTGCTGTCTAAAATAGAGAATTTCATTTCCCTCAATGAATAAGATAATAACACGAAAATGTTTTACGCGATTTAAATGATCACATAAATTTTTAATGCCTTCCATCTCTCCATCTTTCTTTTTCTCTCCCGCGGTTTCAAAAATCATATTTTGCTCATTAATTGCGGGGACATTTCTTCTACAATGTATCTGATTTATGCGCGAAACTTTCTCGCCACCGCCAACTTCTGCGGAAATAAGGTGTCACTCTCGAACTATAAAGGCTAAAACCGTCTTCGAAAGCGCCTTCCTCAATTTGTTTGGAGCATAAAAATAGTTCGCGACGGATAAAAAAAAGGGAGATGTAATTACATGCAGCACGAAACAGAATAAGAGAAGAGTTATGACAAACGTTTGGTGATATAAATAGAAAAAGGGCATTGATTTAGTTTGCCCGATTATTCGCTGTTAAACAAGGTGTTCTTAACGAGTATCTCACAAGAATAACTTGGTCTATATTTAGCTTCCTATTTTCAAGGGATTAAAATCTCTCGATTTCAGTTTTATGTTCAATCTATTTGCACCGATGTGACATTTTACGTATATATTTTCACTTATTTGAAGGAATTTTAAACAATGGCTTCTTTTTTGATGTAATAAAATATAAGTCCTGCTCATTTAAGATTTTTTTTTGCATACGAATGATATTAGACGGATTATCCGGACTTCAGTTTTTCTAGATTGCTTTTGGTCCTAGTTAGTCTGGATAAACAAAGTTGTTCTGTACTTAATTTAAGAAATAATGACAACTTTTATGAACCCCCATCCGATTATAAATCGGATCTGGAAAATATCAGAAAAATTCCAGAAAAATCTACTATTATCTTTATGTTCAAGCTTTGCCAAGCTTACCAACATTTGGCAATTTCTTGGGACCAAAAAAAAGAAAAAAAAAAAAAAAGTCTCCAAGAATGATGCCTACCTGGCGATTTGTTAATTTCTCGCCAAGCCTGGAACTAGTGTTTTTTTGCATGAAAATTGACGGAATAAACCCCAATTTATCAAGATAACAAGTAAACTTTGTAAAAAATATCATCTGTTTACAAAGTTTGTAACAGTATCATACAGCATTCCGTTGAGCCTAATCACACTCCCAAATTACCCCACCATCAGGAAACACTTCATAATAAATAGTGCTATAAATTTCATTTTAACATTTTCATGGAGATCTGTTCCTTGTATTTTTTACAGAAGTCTTTACTACAATCAAAGGTTTTTTCCATTTAATAATGATTTTAGAAGAAAGTTCATCAGAATCTTATTCTTACTATACCAGAAAGCAACTTAACTTGACACTAAACGTCATTACGCTCGGAGCCAATAAGAGCTCAGAAGTAGTTAAGGATCTCCTCTAATTCGCCAAGTAAGCTGTGACGTTTTATCTAGCTCGTTTTTCATTGGCTGACGTCACGACGCCAGTGTCAAGAAACCTTGCAGCGTAGTTATAGACGGACAGTACAAACAAATAGTTTGAAAACATTTAACTTAGTTCCCATTCCTAAAAGTAAAATGAAAGCGTTGCTATAGTCTCAATATATGTTTCCCTAAACTGAATATTTCAATTAAAACAGAGAAAAGGGATGTTTTTCAATGTTTGGGTCCACTATACTTTACCTGACCCTATATTTTACTAAAATTAGGAAGTTTGGCAGATAAAATTTAGAAAAGGGAAACCCAGTAATTTCCATACTCAATCAAAGGTGTTTTTATCGCCTCACATAGCACTGAAGTTTTACTTTTAATTTGACTCTGTATGTGGATAACTATAAAATAACTATGTCAAATCGTAATTTTAATTTCGTTGGATCGATATTTTTCTAAGGTGATTTTTCTCATTTAAATAAAGGGTCATTCCATGTCAAGGGTCCCAAATTTCGAAAAAATCCCCACTCGACCCCCTCCGATTTTGATGAAAATTTTTTTGGATGTACATATAAGACTTGCATGAAACCATACCAAATTAGAGCTCTTTAAGCCTTATGGTTTAGCCAATATAAATTACGGAAAAAAGGCCTCTTTTTCGTGTCTTGAAAAAAATGACCAAATCGTCAAGTTTGTGGTTTTATTGCTCGCGACCTAAGACGATTATCAGGATCAAATCTGGTGCTTCTGATCACTGTTTATGGTAGAATAGCCTACTTGTGTAGCAAAAGCTCCATACACTGTAGATTTTTTGCAATTTGCTGCCAAAGTTGGTAAAAAATCGTATTTTGGTAAATTTTGATCATACGTTATCAGCTTGTATCTGCTGAGAGAATGACTTTCTGAAGCTAATTCTTTCCTCGTTTATAGCCTGATAGTTCGTCCGAAAGGTGTGCAAGTGGCATCTCGATAGCTCAAATAATTGCTGAATTATGCGAGTTGAAATTCCAGTTAAATTTCTTTTTTCTCAATTTTGTCTCAATTTCAAAGGGCAATATCTCAAAAGGGTCATCTTGGATTTTAATTTTCTTTACATCATTGGAAAGAACACACTTTTCTTAACTAAAAAACGTTATTTTTATTTTTGAGACAAACCAGTTTCAAGGGTTATTGCAGGTCAAAAATGTGTACGTCATTCAACGTGAAATCAAAGAAAAAAAGACATAGACCTCAAAAGTTGATGTCAATTTGTTCTATTAAAATTTACAGGAGCTATTGTACTTATGTTCTGATAGAAAAAACCTTTTTTAGATGTTTTTGAACTTTAGTTTTTGTGTGCGCATCCGTAAAAACTCAAGAAATGGCAAAAAATAAAGTTTCGTTTTTAACAAAAATAATTATCTTCTTATCGCTGCTATAAGAGCTTGAGTCTTTTCCTATGTGTTATTTTTAAGCTCTTGAAACAGAATTTCGGATGATATGTCACTTGGCAAGGTGTCATTAATATTTTAAATTCATAAAAAACATCGTTTCCTTTTTCAATAAATAAATAAATAAATAAATAAAAATAATTAATAAATGAGATAAATAATAAATAAAACAGTTAATATGGTGTGTACGTGAAAAAAAAATATGTATAATAGGACTGCAGAGCCATTTTTCTAAAATGCGATAACGAAAGTTTTCGATAGAGTTGAATATTGCAATTATTTCCACCGTGTAAATAAATGATAACAATAGTAATTGAAAATATGATAAGTATTAATTGAAAATCCATTCATTATACTGCCGAGGATGTGTTTAGATATTCAGCCTATGATTGCAATTTGCCCATAAACAAAATTGATGAAAAATGGGAAAATGCTTATTTTATGACCTTGAAACACTAATGACCTAAAACCTTGCCAAGTGACATATCATCCGAAATTCTGTTTCAAGAGCTTAAAAATAACACATAGGAAAAGACTCAAGCTCTTATAGCAGCGATAAGAAGATAATTATTTTTGTTAAAAACAAAACTTTATTTTTTGCCATTTCTTGATTTTTTACGGATGCGCACACAAAAACTAAAGTTCAAAAACATCTAAAAAAGGTTTTTTTCTATCAGAACATAAGTACAATAGCTCCTGTAAATTTTAATAGAACAAATTGACATCAACTTTTGAGGTCTATGTCTTTTTTTCTTTGATTTCACGTTGAATTACGTACACACTTTTGACCTGCAATAACCCTTGAAACTGGTTTGTCTCAAAAATAAAAATAACGTTTTTTAGTTAAGAAAAGTGTGTTCTTTCCAATGATGTAAAGAAAATTAAAAGCCAAGATGACCCTTTTGAGATATTGCCCTTTGAAATTGAGACAAAATTGAGAAAAAAGAAATTTAACTGGAATTTCAACTCGCATAATTCAGCAATTATTTGAGCTATCGAGATGCCACTTGCACACCTTTTGGACGATCTATCAGGCTATAAACGAGGAAAGAATTAGCTTCAGAAAGTCATTCTCTCAGCAGATACAGGCTGATAACGTATGATCAAAATTTACAAAAATACGATTTTTTACCAACTTTGGCAGCAAATTGCAAAAAATCTACAGTGTATGGAGCTTTTGTTACACAAGTAGGCTATTCTACCCTAAACAGTGATCAGAATCACCAAATTTGATCCTGATAATCGTCTTAGGTCGCGAGCAATAAAAGCACAAACTTGACGATTTGGTCATTTTTTTCAAGACACGAAAAAGAGGCCTTTTTTCCATAATTTTTATTGGCTAAACCATAAGGCTTATAGAGCTATAATTTGGTATGGTTTCATGCAAGTCTTACATGTACATCCAAAAAAAATTTCATCAAAATCGGAGGGGGTCGAGTGGGGACGACTCGCACTTGACATGGAATGACCCTAAAGGGGATCGGGAAATAATGTCTTTTCTTTCAAACAAACTTTTTTTAAAAATCAACGTTTGAAATTATCCGCGTAATCAACAACCTCTTGTTGAGTCGTGCACAAAGGTTCAATCCCGGATACTTAGCAATTGATTGGTGTTTAAACAACCCAAGTAGCACACTTCGTTTTTTAAAGGTTGTAAAATGGTTATTAAGGTTGTAACAACCGCTTAAAAACGTTTATAAAACGTTTAAAGGTTGTTTGTGTTGCCTGGGAAAGTATCCGGAGATGGAACTTTGGATATCGAACAAATTTTTAGGTACTTGTGTCTCGAAAGGAATAAATAGAAGTCAAACGGTACAATGTCGGGCTAGTATGGTGAGTAAATGATCCCATCATATCAATTTTTTTTTCGGATTCGCCTTCAGCAGTGTGGTCTTGCAGAAAAATGCTTTAGGAACACTCTTTTCCTACTGATACCAATGGAAGTATTCTCGCCACAAAATGCCCCAACTAATTTATTTTTCTTCAACCGCTAAAACACTTTCTAAGAGACTGAAACTTGAACATTGACTCGCATCTAACATGTCCTTTCCAGCTATTTGGCTCCAAATGCAGTTGAATTTTATCCGTCCGGGATTAAAAATTTGCATACTAGATGACAAAAGGCGTTGATAAGAAAGTCATTACGTCGATGCTTAAAAATAAAAAAAATAAACCAATTTTATGGTTAGAAAGAAATGCTACTACTACTTTCCGCTCCCTCGAAAATTTGCAATTGAAGGGGCAAGTGGATAAAGTGATATGTGACAATTTTTGAAACTTACTTTTACTATGGGTGAAGGTGATATCATGTCCCCTTAGTGACAGAAATGGTTTGAAACTAATATGACCCCATTTTACATGTTGAGAAAAATCCATTAAAAAAACACAACAATTTTTTTGAAAGCTTTTTTAGAAATAAAAAAAAAATATCATATTTCACCTTTATCCACTTGCCTCTTCAATTGTACAACTCCTACGGATGTAATTCTCCCCAGTATCTAATATGCTATTCGTGGTTTCCCGAAGAAAAAGGCGACCTTCAAGTGGAGTTCAAGTCCGGGGCTTGCCCGTGTCCATCGTAAATAAGTGAAAATCTTGTGAATCGGGGTCCGGGAATGACCTTCACACAACCCTGACGCTGGAGTAAAGATAAAAATAGAAACTACGCGCGACGGTCGCAGCACCATCGATTTTCCAACGAGCATCGTGTTTGGGGACCCGCCCCAAATGCAGAATTCGAAGAGGCACGTAACAACCATCTTCGACGTTCTTTCCCGCCTTTTTTTTTTCTTTTTTACTCCAAGGAAGGTGATGGGGAAGAATCTTTACGTTCCTGACGCATAACAATTTTAGCAGACGAGGTTGTTTGGCATAAAATATATCTTTTACTTTTCAAAGGTGCGCTTTAAAAAACAGGACACTGAGAGTTATTTCTCTCTTTTTTTCCCTTTTTACTTCCTTTTACATAGTACAGAAAGTATTGTGATCGTGAAAATTTTTTTTCCTCAAATTTGGGTCTAAATTTTGATTTTGCTCACTCCTGAATGAATGTTGAGTAGTTTTTTCGACCTGTCAGCATATGCATATGTTCCGGCCATCATATAACCAGCCGAAAAATCCTTTTCAACCACCCCCGAGTTAATTACGACGACTTTTCTCGTGCCGTCTGTATATACGTATGTATGTGCGTATGTATGTATGTATGTGCGTATGTATGTATGTATGTATGTATGTGCGTATGTATGTATGTATGTATGTGCGTATGTATGTGCGTATGTGTGTATGTATGGCTCATAACTAAAAAACTACATGCCTGAGAAGCTTTGGTATATAGGCTCTGAGGGGGGGAGGAGGTCTAGTTGTGCACTTCCTCTTGTGGTCGCATTCGAATGTTCCCAAGGGGGTGTTTTACCACCTTTTTTGGGGTAAATCAGTGTAAATTTCAATGCAGATGAATTGGCACGACCATTTGGCGATATATCGCCAAGCTTTTGGTCGCCAAGTGTTTGACGTCAACTTGGCGACAAATTTGGCGAAAAAAAATATTTTTTGAATTTGGGTTTAATTTGGCGCTATTGGCGATATTTTGCGAAAAATCCACTGAATGAGGTTAAAATCGGCGATATTTAGAAAATGAATCATTGTAAAACATTTTTTTTTTTTGCATTGTTTCGTGGAAAACTAGGGGTGTAAATGCTCGAATTGCTATCTTGCTCACTCCTAGCACTATTTCAACACTAAGGCATCTACAAAGAAATTTACACGTAAAAGGAAGTAGTGTGGGATCCATACCAGATTGTTTTTTGGTGTGTTAAAGTTTCTTGTTCTGGCATCTTATAAGTTTAAAATATTTTAACCACATGATATTCATCGAGATCGCCATTGAAAGGTACTATAAACTTTCAATGGTAACTTAACTTTAAAATTTACTTTAAGTTTTTTTTTTTCAATATTTTACTTATTTTTTTTAAGTAACTTTATTACTTTAAAATTTATTTTACCTAAAATAAAATTACTTAAAAAAAAAACTGATGAAATTTAAACTTGTTGACATTTTTTGGCTAATTTTTCAAATACATTTTCAAAATGTATCAGTGTAAATTACTGACGAGTTAAAAAAATGAAATTTTCAATTACTCAGCACTTAGATACTGTGTACTTATTTATAAGGACGTGTGGTCTGTACACGCATGGAACTGAAGATGCTTCCCCTTAAAATATTAATTCCATGCAAATGCTTCTTTTTTTTTCAGTCTATAATATCGCTATTTCTACTCTTTAAACTTTTCGAAAAAGAACAGGCTTTTAAAGCCTTGATTAAAGTCATCATTTTAACAGTCTTTTGAAAGATTCCCCCCTTTTCTTGATATGTATTTGTTTATGCATTTATCATGAGATAAAAAACTTCAAAACGACTAAAATTAATAACAAAAAAATTAAACAAAACGGAAATAACACGCGCAGCTCTAAAAATCATAACATCTAACGCAGGGTAGAATAGACTAGGAATATTTCAACGTTTCATTCTAATTGCGGAGCCCATCTGAGTCCACGGATCTAATTGACTTCTGCTTCGGAGCACCGAATAATTGGCTGCGCTGCGCGAGTGTTCTGCCACATCACGCTGGGGAGGTGGTGAAGGACACAGTTTGAAAATTGCGTGAAATAAGTAAAAGAAAAACAAATTGAGGTGAGAAGCAAGGGTTTGTTTTTTACCAGTGGGATTTTTCTACAATAGAAAAGTGAGACAAGAAGTTTATTCGTTGCCAAATGGGGGGTTATTTTATCAGAAAGTTAAAGATGCCGAGGAAAATACTCAATGTATAAAAGCACCATGTTTATAATTTAGTACGTGAATTTTACCCGAAAAAGTGCTGGCTTCGTGTTTAACTTGTTGATAATGAAGCAAAAAAGTCAGGCTGAATTTTGGTCAGAGGCTGGACATATTATTTCTTAGAGTTTGTAGGAAATTCAGAGCAACATGGGTGATGAAACAATAGTATTTTGATAGAACCAGTTAAAGTATTTTTTGGTCTCTCGGGACTTTTTGGACTAGGGAGGTAAGTATTCTGGAAGGTATGGCATACATTGCAGTCTGAAGTTAATTATATCTAGAGTTCATATTTATCTAATGATAGACTGCACGTTTTTTTCTAAGGTTCGTCCACCTATGCAGCAAGAGCGTACATCTGAACTTCCTTCATGAGAGCAAAGGGGGCTTAAAATTCCAATATTACCCATTGCTTACAGGACATTTTCGGCCCAGTTTACCAGATCCCTATTGCTCACTCCCCGTCCCAATGTCTCCATTAACAAAAAATTGATTAACTAAAAATTGCATTATTAGTACTTCACAGTCCAAAAATTCCTGGGAGAGAGCTTTTTACTCCCCTCTTCTAAAATAACTAGGTAAAATCAACCTAAAAGGACTTTTTAGAGATAAAAAATTCAAACAAGCATTGTTAAACATAGATTAAGTGAATTTTGAATAATTTCTCAGGTAAAGCACTCTTACACTGACTGCTCCTTTCAACTTTTAACCAATAGCTCAAAATTGCGGATCTTAAACTTTAATGTCAGAAAATATCTGGGGTCAGCTAAGGCATCCTGACACTTCTAATAACGTAACTAAAGATAATTTAAAACGCATTTTTAAAACATTACTTTCTAAAAATTTCCTGGCAAAGGTCTCCGAAACACCGACCCTTCCGAAAATTCAGGTTAAAGTCCCTGAACACTTCCTTTCCAAATACAGCCTTGAAATGAACTCAGTTTTGAAGAACATTTTCTTGAGGGAAACCCATCCGCTTCCACTTTCCTCTATCATTATCAAACACATGTAATAAAGTTATCCTTCCGTGTCGAAAAAGTTCGGGGAGAACGTCAGTAAAACGATTTAAAGACTGCAGTTTTTGCAAATTTCCTCAAGAGTTTCAATTCTTTAAACTCAGCAAAGGCAGCCTTAAACTAATTTCAATTTTGAAATAAGTCACGCAGAGAGCCCGAACCTCCCTTTTCTGCTATCTTTGTTGAAAATTATAATTTTTTGCTTTGGTTAAAAAATATTATTCTAGGCCCTCCCCCTTTCCCTCCTAATAATAAAAGAAAAATTGACAACATCTGTGTTTTTAAAACTACAATTTCGAAAATTTTTCGAGGGACTTTCTCTAATGCCCCTACGTGCGTTTTTTCATTGCTTAACCGAAGACATCTCAAAATTGCTTTTTTTTAATACAGGTAAATATTAGTATCTATTTATCCTTCCTTCGAATCAATAAAAGTATTTCCCAGTAGTAAACTTATCTTGCGTTTTATACTTTCTCCCATGTCATGCTATTAAAAAATTTAAACGTGAATAAAGATGAATAGGATAAGCAATTTAAAATATTTGTCTCATTTCTAAAGAAAACTGAAGCTTTGGCATTTGTGTTTCCTCCTCCAATAAATGAATTGAGGTAAAATTTAAAAATTATGACAGCAGAAAATTTCGAACAAAAAAAAAGTTTCTTTGAATCGAACTGTTTACTCAAAAGTTATTGGGGGGGGGGGGGGTATTTGGGGAAGAACAGACTGAAAAAAATCGACAGTCGACAAACCCATATTTTCCTCTGTTTTTCGATAGAGTTTTTAAATTATTTTATTTATTTTTGACTTCTTTTTGCTTAGGTGATATTTTTATAATGCATTAAGACCCTTATAATGTATTTTTTATTTTCTTTTTTTGCTTTAGGTGGAAAGATGTCAAAAAAGAATTTCTTTAATATCATACAGGAGCTTTAAGATTGACACGGAAAAAGTCAAAACATATCTTTCGCTGTCAAGATAATATTTAACACCCAATGCAAATAAAACTATAGTAAAATTTTTGACTCACGGAGTATTTGGATTTTTAAAAGGTATTTAAATTTATTCCAAAGCATTAAAAAAATCGATGGAATTCATTTCTTGAGTTTTTTCAATATCAACTTCCAGAACCTCACTCGAAACACCCTCACTCTTGCAGCCCAACATTATTTAATTCTGCATTTGATGCAATAAGGGAAGATGACCCGCAGTTCTATTCTAATTTCGGAGCTGATTTGAGCTGGGTTCGTTCTATGAATCTAATCGACTTCTGCTCCGGCGAACGAGGTAATTATTTATGCTGCGGGTGTTGCTCGAACCGGGTTACGTTGAGGAATCTAGCGCTCAAGCCCTGCAGAAGATAAGAAAACGCGCGGCAATGTCATCCAGCCGAGTGTTTTAGACATTTTTCCAATTATTATATTGCGATTAAAATTATCATTTATATATATGGGTGATTCTACAAATACGGGAATATTTCTAACATGTAGATTTCAAAAAAATAATTTAAAATTAAAAATCTGAAAAAAAAAAAAATCATCAAAGTACTTTATAAGTTGCATAATTAAAATACAATATCAGCAGAGCTTAAATGTTTGTATTTTATTGTATTTTTGGATTTTTATTTTTTTGAAGGCATATGTGAATGATAAAAAGGACATGTGGATGACACAATGGGTATGTGAATAACACAATAAGTATGTGAATAACACAAACACAATAGGTATATTAATGAAATTTTTTAACCTGTAAACTGTTACACATAATTTTTAAACATTGTACTGTCATAGTTTGACTTTTGATTCATCCACGGGTCTCATATTGGGGCGTGTGAATGACATTAGAAAAAGGGCATGTGGATGACAAAACACAAGTAATGTGTACTCAAAAAATCATTTCTGAATATTTTTCGGTCTAACTTCGAATAAGAACCAACAAATGCAAGCTTTAGGACTATTCATTATCAAAATTTATTTACATGTACATTTTACTCGCATTCTGTAGGCCATGTTAATGACAAAGATGAAAAACACTTGCCCTGAAAGTTCAGTTTAGCTTGCTTTTTATCAAAAAGAAATTGCAGAACTGTAAAATTAATCTTCAACCAGGAATAACAAAGTTCCATGCATTATTTTAAGATGTGTTGCCAGATTTTGAAATAAAACATTTCAGAGAAAAATATCTACTTTTCAGACATGTGGATGACTGATAATCGCTGGGACAATGTTTAGATTAACTTTTAGAGATATTATTTTCACATTATTTTGCTTTTTTTTTTTTTTTTTTGTGATTTACATCTTGCACACATTCACATTTATAAATAAAAAACTCTTGAGAAAAAAATCACTTATTTTTTTTAATCTATATTCCATTGATTTTTAAAATTGCACCTATAGGACAGGGCATGTGGATGACATTTCAATGTAATATTTTATTTTTAAATGAAAAATAATTAATTATTGACTTTGTTGATAATCAGAATTATAGAACAAAAGACGCATAAAAATATTCCCAAAATAGTTTTTTATTAAATTAAAAACCAAAAGAGCAATCAGTATGGAACACAAATTTGCCCATTTTTGAAGAATCACCCATATATAAACTTAAATGTATGTATTATTTGCATGTATATATATTTGTATGATTGTTCCTATACAAATTCGGATTTTCATCATACTTGGCACAGAGGCTCCCTGATGCACTAGAATTCATAGCCGGGTTTTGAAATTTAAAAAATGTATAAAAATCTCAAAATTCAAATTTTTTTGCGCAAAATTGCCATTTTCTTTCAATTTTAAATATTACAGAGTAATAGAAATAAGCCTTTAAGCATACAATTTCGATTTAAATATGAGTATTTTCCAACAATGATTACGATTAACAATGAATTATCCATTTAAGGCTCACCTATTTCATTTTAGCATGAAATAAGTTAAAAACAATTATAATTAGCTATGTTGTATTAATAACCACCCGGGCAACGCCTGGTAATAAGCTAGTATTCACTAAAACAGGCAAATTAAAAATTCAAACATTCCTAGGACATGAAGTTTAAATTTTACTAAATCATTCGATTACACAGGTTATTGATTGATTGGTAGTATAGTTAAATCCCGTAACAGTAAATAGCAATACCATGAAATCCCGTTAGAATATTTACCAATATAATGAAATATCTGTTTCAGCGAATAAAAAGTGCGGTTCCTTAAAGTTCGTTGTAACGGGATTTCACTGTACAACGAACTACCTAAAAAAGCAAAGCTAATTTTTAGTTTAATTATGATTACACTCCTTGATTTCGATTATAACGGAGCTCCCGTTACTACGAATAAAGTTTGCAGTTTTGCCGCTCCTTGAAGATCATTGTGTGTAGATTCACTGTAGTAATACATTTTATGTAGCTATTTAGTGTAAGCATAATATCGATATCCGCAAAGTTTTTTCTTTTTTATATCAAATTCACTGTTAGCGTATCGGTTCGTTCTCAAAAAAAAAAAAAAAAAAAAAAAATAAATAAATAAAAAAAATAAATACCATAAAATTGGGTGAATCGGAACACTTTTCAGCTTTGATTGTAAAAAAAGCAGTTAAAAGATTTTTTTTAAATTTGATTTTTTGGGTAAAAACTTCGGTCGTGCTTTATTTTTGATATTCCAAGCAAAGACAAAACGTTTTGAAGTTATTATTAAAATATATAGGAAATTATGGGTGTTCCGAATCACCCCGCTGCTAGGGGTCAATCGGAACACATGTTAAAATTTTTATTTTTATCAATTTAACCTGTAATAGGTCTCACAAACATGATTAATATTGATGGGGGAGAACAAGAACAGATAATTACCGTCAAATAAAAGTATAATTTCAATACCAGTAAGCGTTTATAATTTGTCAAAATTCAAAATAATTTTGAACTTATGAAAAATGAAAAGTTTTTGTAAGAAATGCTTTTGAATTAAAATACAAAGATTTTACATGAATGGAAGTCACTCATGTCGTCCACAAATATGTACTTGTTCTTAAAACTAGCAATTGTGAATTGGCTTAAGTTTTTTCATAACATCTTCTGGGATGAACTCTGCCTTTTCTTTAGTTTCTTAAAATCTCTGGGTTCGGGGATTGTCCTGAAAGATTTTTTCGCTTATTCATCACTGTATGTGTGTCGGATGTTTACTTCATAAAGTCTGTATGACTTTCCCCTCGTATTTTAAGTAAAAAAAAAAGTCTCCTGGAGAAAAATCTTTTGAAATCTGCAACTTTTTGTCATTCTAAGATCTAGTTGGTCACGAAAAGGGATAAACAGTGATAAATCCTTGTCCTTGTCTTGATTAGAAGAATTGGGGTTAGAATCTTGAGTTTTCAAACAGTTTCCTTCAAATAAGTTTGAATTGGAACAACAGAACAAAGTGTTCCGATTCACCCCGCATGTTTTTTTCCACTGGAATTTTTCAGAATTCTTCAATTTTATGACACAATTTATAAAAAATGTAAATTCTAAAGTGGTATTCTGTTGTTCAGATACATGTATAGTTGAAACACACCACTCTTAGGTTTGAAATATAAGAAGGTTTGTTCTTGCATATGAAGTTTTGCAGTCTATGAAAATGTGATGTTTTCTAGCATTCCACGTGCAGCCCTCCTTAGAAGCCAGTAGCCTTTCCAAATTGACAAAAGTAATTTTTTCCTACTTCCTAAGATCTTACCTTTCTAAAAAAAAACTAAGAGCGAAAAATACCCAATAGTATATGAAGAATTTCTTGGTACGGTAGGGAAGTTTTGTTCCGATTGACCCCGCTGTTCCTATACACCCCATTTTACGGTAAATAAATAAATAAAAAGAAAAAAAGAAAAAAAAAAAAGAGAAAGAGAAAGAAAGAAAGAAAGAAAAAAAGGAAACAAAATCTACTAAGGGAAGAAATTTAACCTTTGTTTGAAACACGTTTTAACATACATTTACTTCACATTATTGATAACTTTTGAGATGTAAAAAAATTGGGTAGACTTAGAGATATTTTCCTAGTCTCTTCACTACACCTTAATCCAAAACTATTTATTTATTTATTTATTTTTAATTTTTTCGCCTACTTTATTCTTTTCGGTTAGTTATTACATTTAAAAAAAGAACGGAAGAAACATGAAATGTAATTTTTTTTTTTAATTGAGTTCAAAGTGAAAAAGCCGAGTGTTAGTAGAGTTTAATTTGTTGCTCTCTTTAAACAAGTAAGAGAAGCTAGGAATCAAGGTGAAAAACCCTTCAGCGTTTACAATACAATGAAGAAAGGTTCTGGTGTTGAATTTTCAAAAGTGCTTTTGTCGAACACTGGCTGGACCGATACTTTGACTTTTTTCCCCTGTGCTCTTCGATTTCAAAGCATTTCAACTTTTTACTTTTTTTCTTTCAGTTTCTCTTAACTGCTTACTATTATTTCTAGATTATTCTTATCTTATTACTAAAGAAATAATAGTAAATTTTCGTTGCAACTCGATATAAAAAAGAATATGTAGGGAGATGGGCAAGGGTGGCAAGATCAGTGTTCGCTCCTCCTCGGAAAAATCGAAGATCCGGCACTGTCTGGAAAGTCGGCAGCTGCGCTTTGCTCTAGATAACTGTTTTTGTATGAATATTCTAACTATTCTTAGTAAATATCATGTTTACTAAGAATACTTATAAGCTTTTTTTAACTAACATATTGCTACACGCCCTATGCGATTACAATTATTTTTTCTTATTTTGCACTTTTAAGCAGGTTAGTACTGCAAACGCCCTGAAATAAGCTCCCAGATCCTCAGGGGTCCCACAGTTTCCGAAACTCTGGCTTATGTAATTCTCTTCAAACATCAACCGTAAATTTGAATTCTTCTTTAATGAGCTGAAAATTTAGTTGCGAGTGCTTTCTTACAAGTATATTTTCAGCTTGTGTTCAATTTTACCTAAGCAATTGTTTATTAAACATTATGTAAGAGTTTTAAAGATTGATATCTTTATATATTAAGAAAAAGTATGCTCAAAGATATTGTGAAAGGATGTTTGCGGCTGGCCTGGGTCCAGGCGGCCCCATAGCACCTACAGACTGGAAACTTGGTACAAAATTAGTTCGAGCCCCGTAGATTTGCACATCGGAGCCATTTTTTTTTAATTTCGAATTAGTTTTTTTAATTAATTTTTTAAGCATAAATTTCACATAATTCACCAAATTAGGGTTCAAAAAATTAACTTCACCCCCTAATGTTACATATGGTTGGGAAGAGATTTTTTTTTCTGAAAAGAAGATGGTTGTTCTATTTCTTTCCGTTAATTATAACAGGAGATAAAAGTGATTCTAATTTAGTCATTTTTCAAGGCTCACCTCGAGTAAAATTAGATTACATTCAACCGAATTGCTTCAAAACATTTTCAAAAATGGTCGTGTTCGACAAGTAAAACCGGTGACTCTTCGTTTCTTTTTTTGCTCCTCTTAATTCAACAAATGGATTGCTTTTATCGCATATTTTCTTTCTTTCTTTCTTTCTTTTTAAACATTCAAGAAAGGTTGGCATTATTCTCACGGTATTTAATTTTGTTTACGTGAATTCATTTGAATTACATTGCATGTTTGAGCTTTTTTTTTTTTTTTCTGCGAGTGAAAGGGACTGCAACTTCTGGGCTCAATATTTTGCTATATTTTTTAATTACGTACATATTTTTTCCATTTTTCATATCAGAATGGGGGGGGGGGTCTTTTTATTTGATTGGCGAATTGTATTAAATTGTAAATTAACGGTTACTCTACTTTTAAAGGGCATGTGAGCTTTTCAGTTAAAGAAACGGATAATTTACATCAAGATGGGGGGGGGGGGGGGAGAGGTATTTTCTTTTTCAGCGGGGACGCCCGCCGTATTCAGTGGCATATAGTCGAGTTGACTCCGAACCCCCAGAAGCAGGTTGGTGATCGAACGGCCGAAGGCGGTGAGGTAGTCGCCGCAGGCGACGAACGAGGTTAGAGAGCGAAGCAAGCAGGGGCGGAGCCCCCAAGTAGTCTAAAAAAATAAAAAAAAGTTTACATAATTTTGTTTTAGGACTAACAAGATATAAACGGATGAAGTTTATTCCCTCGAAAAGTTCAATGTTCTTCTAAGTTTTGATTTATTACTCAAAATTCCCCGGCTAGTTCCTTTGGTCAAAACTTGTGAGTTTTGTACTTCTGTTACTGGAGTTATTTTTTACTGTGCAGTGCTGAAACTCCTGTGATCATGAATTGCTACACTAAGACCTCACCACACTGCCAAGTGTCTCGGGGAAATTTCTTTGCATTATCACTAATTCAAGTAATTCACACATATAATTTTAAATAATGCTTAGCTAAAACTATCCGTTTTATTTGACACATTATCTTGTATTACGCTATGAGGTTTAACTTTTTTTAGTTGTTACAGTCTGTAGCACCATACGTTCAGTAAATTAAACTTAACACAGGTTGGTGATGGATTTTTTTTCTGGAGAAAAAAACTGCGAAAACGTGTTTTGACAAGCAAGACACAAAAATTCATCAATTACGACCACAAGAGATAAAATTTTGAAATTTTTTTTTGTCATAACCCTAATGTGTATATATCTATTTCACAAAGAAAATATTCTTAGAGCTGCATTTCACTTTGAAGAAAACGCCAAATCATTTTTATGGGTTAGAAACAATGTAGCGAAATCGAAGTCATGAAATCAGATTTCCTTTACGATGCAATATCTATTATGTGCATTTGTAGAATTTTTCAATAGTATTAAAGTTGACTCATGTAGAAAGCATTCCCTCTAAACAGTTTGCTTTATTGAAATTATTGCAGTGGCTGGCAACTTGCCAACTGAAACTGCCTAGATGTCAACTGAAAGAATTATGGAACAATTTTTATTGTATCTATTTTATCTTTACCCCGTATTTTTCTCGACCTACAATTTTTCCCTTTGGGAGATTCTCGTGTTGTTATTCTTGTGATGTTTTTCTTGTTCCCGCTTTTCTGCCCTCGGGCCTTGTTCTAATAACCGAGTCGAGATGCCCTTTGGAACAAAGTCTAGATTCGTTTTGTAACTTGGAAGCAAAATGGTAGAGAAAAAATGTTTCGAGAAAAGCTTTCGGTCCTCGTATTTCATGCGATGTGACATTTCCTTGTCATATTTTTTATAACTCGGCATTTTTATGTCCACCCATTTTTTTTTTTTTGTATTTCTTACTTTCATATTTATATGTGCCTTTTTTTCTCAGCTTGGTGTTCCAAGTTGCGACGCGAATTCATAGAAAATGTTCGAAGTCATTGATACTAAAATGGGACCCTATATCAGTGAATTCTTGGCAAAGATTGATATTTAGCAGCGCCACGTACCTACTGATTATTTATCAGTGCTTAATACAGGGTGACCAGTAAGTAACGCGATAAAAAGAAATATCATTTAAAAAAAAAAAAAAAACTGTTCGTCGTCCAAACTTGGGGTTTAGATTCTGTGCGTTGGCTGATTTTTACTTCCTTTTACGTAGTAAAGGAAGTATTGTGATCGCGAAAAAAAAAATCTGGTATGGGTCCCACACTACTTCCTTTTACGTGTAAATTTCTTTGTAGATGCCTTAGTGTTAAAATAGTGCTAGGAGTGAGCAAGATAGCAATTTGAACATTTACACCCCTAGTTTGCCACGAAACAATGAAAACAAATGTTTTACAATGATTCATTTTCTAAATATCGCCGATTTTAACATCATTCAGTGGATTTTTCACGAAATATCGCCAATAGCGCCAAATTGAACCCAAATTCAAAAAATATTTTTTCGCCAAATTTGTCGCCAACTTGGCGATATGTCGCCAAGTTGGCGTCAAACACTTGGCGACCAAAAGCTTGGCGACATATCGCCAAGTGGTCGCGCCAATTCATATCACTTGAGTCTGCATTGAAATTAACACTGATTTACCCCAAAAAAGGGGTAAAACACCCCCTTGGGAACATTCAAATGCAACCACAAGGGGAGGTGCACAACTAGACCATCCTCAGAGCCTACATACCAAGCTAGAAGCTTCTATGGCATTTAGCTTTTGAGTTATGCGACCCACATACGCACATACGCACATACAGACGTCACGAGAAAACTCGTCGTAATTAACTCGGGGGTGGTTGAAAATGATTTTTCGGCTGGTTATATGTTGACAGGTACATATGCACGTGCTGACAGGTCGAAAAAACGACTCAACATTCATTCAGGGGTGAGCAAAATCAAAATTTAGACCCAAATTTGAGTGATTTTTTTTTTTCGCGATCACAATACTTCCTTTACTACGTAAAAGGAAGTAAAAATCACTCAAACTTGAGTCTAAATTTTGATTTTTCTCACCCCCGAATGAATGTTCCGTAGTTTTTTCGACCTCGCAGTGTTCAGTAGTTTTTTCGCACGTTCATATGTACCTACCAACATATAAGCAGCCGAAAAATCCTTTCCAACCACCCCCGAGTTAATTACGACGAGTTTTCTCGTGACGTCTGTGTGTACGTATGTGCATATGTATGTATGTGGGTCGCATAACTCAAAAACTATATGCCGTAGAAGCTTCTAGCTTGGTATGTAGGCTCTGAGGATGGTCTAGTTGTGCACTTCCCCTTGTGGTTGCATTTGAATGTTCCCAAGGGGGTGTTTTACCCCTTTTTTGGGGTAAATCAGTGTTAATTTCAATGCAGACTCAAGTGATATGAATTGGCGAGAAAACTTGGCGATATGTCGCCAGCTTTTGGTCGCCAAGTGTTTGACGCCAACTTGGCGACACATCGCGAAGTTGGCGACAAATTTGGCGAAAAAATATTTCTTGAATTTGGGTTCAACTTGGCGTTGTTGGCGATATTTTGCGAAAAATTCACTGAATGATATTAAAATCAGCAATATTTAGAAAATTAACCATTGTAAAATATTTTTTGCATTGTTTCGTGGCAGATTAGGGGAGTAAATATTTGAATTGTTACCTTGCTCACTCCAAGCACTTTTTTAACACTTAAGGCAACTACTAAGAAATTTACACGTAAAAGGAAGTAGTGTGGGGTCCATACCAGATTTTTTGCACAATCTCATTGAGTTTGTTTAAGTTGCTTATTTTTCAGGGAAAATGTCGAGATATACAGCGTTTCTGAGCAGAATTTTCATTGTTCAAGAGTATTATTCGAATAAAAATAGCCTAGTTTGAACTTAAAGAAAAGTTGCGACTGAGTTTAAGCTTCAGACAGTAGGTCTGAGTGCGTCGACAATCAATCATTTTATTCAAAAGTTCTCATTTATTAAAAGCATTGGAATTCCGATTCTTCAGCGAGTGATGTAGATTTTCATTATTCGTTTGCTCCATAGTATAGTCGGAAATGAAAGACGCATCGAACACGTAGTAAACTGATTCCAAAGTATTATACTTTGTTTCAGAATTTAAATAAAAATTTTTAAATCAGTAGTTTTTGAGAAATTAAGTTTTAACTTGGAAATTTGCAAGTCTGACATTTTTATTTAAAAATGCCGTTTGATACTGAATAAGGTTTTGAGAAACTTTGTTTTGAGCAGTCATGGTTGCTTACTATCCCCATTTGATTTAAAAGAATTCCTTTGATTTTTCAGATTACCATGACGAGGATAATAAGTTCAGCTCGTTGTTTTAAACATTTATTAATAGAGAGTATTTTTCCTCATCATGGATACAATTCGTATTGGGTTTACCTTCATTCAACCCATATTTTACATTAAAAAACGGATTTTATTTTGTGTAAAATGACGTGAGTTTTTTCAGGAAAATCTCCAATATGAACTTGAATGGCAAAACTTTAGCTGAAAACAAAATTTCCAGATTACTCACAGCTAGAAATAATCTGCACGAAATTTGATTTTTTTTTTTTGAAGTTTTTAAAAGATTTTTGCAGACTTTTTGAAGACAAAAAAAGAAAACTTGCATTTTGTCTTCAATATATTTTGCAGAAAATCCACATTTTTTTCTTTTAGTTTTGTCTAAATATTCCACAGTTTTGAAGCATGTTACAGATATGTTTACATTTCCTGCAGATTTTAAAAAACTTTTCAGCATTTTTGTTTTGCTGAGCTAATTTCCATCATTTAAGGTTGAGAAGAAATGAAAATAGCATAACGTTATTCGCTATAAATAAAATATTAATGATCAGTGCCGGGGGGGGGGGGGTTATTATACGGGTGCAAATTAGCCATAATATAACCATATCTTTATTACCGTATCTTAATTGTTGTTTCTCTTTTAACCTTTTTATGCCCAAGTTTTTTTTAACTAATTTTTTTCAATTTTTATCTGCGTAAAACTCTTACTTGGAATGGTTTACATAGATTTTAGTCTTAAAATAGTTCGCTGTTGCGATATTTATGAAGTTATTTAACGTCCTGTTTATGGGATATTTTGCAGATATGTGAGCAAAATACGACCTTACTTGACTTTACTTTTGCAAAGTAACATTACAGAAGGCATCTGTAATCAATTTTAAGCAAACCATTTTAAAATAGTTTAATTTTATGAAAAATAAGTTCGCAAAAAAAAAAAAACTTACTTTCTGTGGCTACCCCTGGTGATCGTTGCTTGACTGATTTGTCTGAAAATAGCTGTCAATAAATAAACTCTGATGTCCAAATAGTGGCTCTAACTGGTTTTCTCAAGAAAAAGGACTATTTAACTTGTGAAAAACAGCTTTAGTAAAATGATATACTCATTATAGGTTTTTGTATGCAATAACTAACAAGCTTCCCGTTTTTAGGCTACTGGGTATAAATGGGTTAATGAGTGTGCCTCGTATTACCTAATTTGGAAAATGACCGCTAATAATGTGAAGGAAACGAATTTCTTCTGCATTTCTATTCCATTCCATTTGTAGAAACAAGAAATCATACGAACAGAGTCCGATTGCAGTTAGTGATAGCGAATAAGCATCATTTGAATTCAAGATGGCAAAACTCAAATGAATGCCAAGGGCAGAATGCTGGAACTTATTTTTTTCTTCTGTTTCTAATGAGATTGCGTATTGGCTACTTACCACTGTTTTTAAGAAAAGTCTAAGAGTTGAAATGAAACGAGAAAATTATTGAATTATAAGTAGTTGAAGAAATGCAAAGGGGTGTCTGAAAATGGGCTAACATTTTATGAACAGGAAAAATGAATAGTTAAGTTCTTTTATTGATAAAAAAAATGATTGAGATGGTCTTGATGGTTGGGCACGTTACTGACACGATATTCGCATGAAATTCAGAACTTTTTAGGACAAAAAGAAGGTGGTTCACGTATGGTGTGGGGAGCATTTTTTTTCAGTGGAACAAATAATATTGCATTTGGGAAACGTCGTTAAAGTTGCAAAAATCACCAAAATAAGCTTGAAGTACAGTTACTTCCTTTTGGAAGTGGCTTGGTGGAGACCAATGGATATTCCAACGTGACAATTGCTCCATTCACATATCTAAGTTTTCAATATAGTGGTTCAGACAAAATCACTGGGCTGGCTAACCTAAAGTGCTGACCTAACCCCAATTAAGAGCTTTTGGGTAATATTAGCGAGAGATGTATATGGAAGACTGCAAGAGTTGAAGACCTTAGCCTGAAAATTGAGTACATGGTTGGTTTTTCTTTAAAGTCAGAAATTCTTCAAACTCTTGCTTTAAGTTTGCCTGATCACGTTTTCAAAGTCATTAGAAAAAAAAAAAGTTTAAAAACTTGAGGTCCAGCACTTTTCTTCAATTTCATGCAAATCAAAAAATTTCAGGAGAAATTCACGCTATTTACAAGCAAAAATAAATTTTTGATACAGTAAGTCTTCTGCACTTATTTTGGTGTATAAATTAAGTCCTGCTTGCAGTCAAAATAGAACAACAGTGATTGAGATCCTGCCCTGTACTTGAAGATAACCTCTTTACTTAAAGCTCGTAAAATTGCCTCAGAAGAAAGAGGCCCGGCTCTCAAGCGTTCCTTATCCACAAAACAGAAATCATCAGCATTGCAGAGACAAGAAAACTAATTGGCCCTCCTTCACTGTTCAGGGGGCAAAATAAATCCACATTCCTGACAGGGCCTAATTGGCCAGGGCCCCAATCTTGGACGCCGGGTAATTTACTTTGGCCCCGTCTTCGCTCGCAGCGATTCTATTCCCCTCCCTTCGGTTATTTATCCCGAGGAGCTTTCCCCTTAAGTCTTCCCTCTCGCTGTCTCGATTAATCGATAGCCCCGGCCGTCCATCCCAGACCCAGGCGGTTAATGCACTCTTTGCGGCCTGATTCAGTAGCTTGATGAACACCCAGAGTTTCCTGAGGTGGCATGTGTTTAGGATAAACAGGCCATTTAGTGCTGTTTCGGCTCCAGAGTCACAAAAATATATCAGTGGGATTGAAGGTTAAGAAGAGAGCAGCCGTTGTCCAATCTACATTGTTTTTAATTCTAATTAAAAAGCTGAAACTGTTATTTGGTTTGTATAATCGAAACTTTATGCTGAAATATGAGCAGTAAAATGCCAATAAAGGTGGTAAAAATAGTTAAAAAAGTGCTAAAAAAACTACGTCCTGTTTTAGTTAAACTCAGGGACGTCATTTCAAGTTTTTCCAGGGGGGGGGGGCAAAGGGTTCAAACGCAATACAATTTCATCGGAAAACATTAAAAACCACTCCCACTTATGTGTAAATACATTGATTTCTCAAAGCCAGGGGGGGGGGCAATTGACCCCCCCTGCACCCCCTAAATGACGGGCCTGGTTAAACTCTTTATATGCCTGTGTTTGGGTTTTCTATGCTCTGATAAAGGGAATTTTTCTGGTAGCTTTGAAATAGTTGTTGGCTCAGTTTTGAACTGATGTATCACTTTTATTTGTTGCTTCTCTAATGTGCTTTAGTGTGAAATTAGACAATACAGTAATCGACAATTGTAAAATATTATTTCATTTAATCTTGGTTTACGAAATGTTGATTACATTAGATCATAAACTAAGGGCCTGTACGTTCATTTATTTAGGGTCTGCTTCCTAAATTAAAACTGAATTAGATTCATTATGTTAATCGCAACGAAAATAATGTGAAATTCCACCAGCTGTTTCTCTAAAAATGTTTATGTTATTAGAGACATTTTTTGAAGTAACATAAATTTAACGAACATTTATTGGTTTTATGTTCCACGAGGCTCGAAACCACGACAGCAGAACATGTCACGGCAGAGCAACATGAGCGTCACTACGAGTCATACTTGTCACAAGAAAAAAAAATATTGAAATGCTCCTTCAATCTTCTAGAAAATGAGTTCGGCAAAGCTCACGAGACAGTTGATCGTTTATCTTCAACCGTGCCGAGTAAAAAAGTTTTATTCTTACATTTGCACGCACTGATCGAAGAATTGAGTTATGTGAATGGTGCCATGCAAAATTTGCAATAGACAATCAACTCCCATACACAGTCTCTGGGTTCGGTCCCTATGGTTTTTCAATGGAGCATTTCCCTCACAATGCTCACCGCAACAAACTTGCTGCAATTAATGAGTTAAGAGTAGCTATTGCGCGGACAATGTACCCAAATACCAATCGAAGTAATTATAAAAATTTTGGATTTCATTGGTCGGCGATATCAGCTGTGCTTAAACAACAATGTCAAGTAATTTAAGTACTTTCATAACCCCAGCAGCACCAGAACGTTCAAATTTGGTGCAAAAATGGTGCTATTGGTCAAATAACGGTGGTAAGTGTCCCTTGAACGTTATATTCGACGTGCAAAAACAGTAATATTATCACGGTGTCATTTCAGTACTTAAAGAACGTGATATTTGATGTGCAAAAATTAAGGAACGTGATATTTGACGTGCAAAAACAGTAATATTATCACGGTGTCATTTCAGTGCTTAAGAAACGTGATATTTGACGTGCAAAAACAGTAATATTATCACGGTGTCATTTCAGTGCTTAAGGAACGTGATATTTGACGTGCAAAAACAGTAATATTATCACGGTGTCATTTCAGTGCTTAAGGAACGTGATATTTGACGTGCAAAAACAGTAATATTATCACGGTGTCATTTCAGTGCTTAAGGAACGTGATATTTGACGTGCAAAAACAGTAATATTATCATGGTGTCATTTCAGTGCTTAAGGAACGTGATATTTGACGTGCAAAAACAGTAATAATATCACGGTGACATTTCAGTGCTTAAGGAACGTGATATTTGACGTGCAAAAACAGTAATATTATCACTGTCATTTCAGTGCTTAAGGAGGTGCTTAATTTCTCAGAATTGAGGTCGTGAATTGCTGCTTTTTAGAAAGGGGGGAGGAATCATATCTGCAGAAACTTTAAGTTTTATCCAAAACAACTCTTTCTCCCAAGATCCTAATCAGATTTGCATGCATTTCAGTAAAAAAACATTATATTCAAACGAAAAAAATGATATGATTTACGCCCTTAGTCTTTCATAGATGTCGCCTCCTGCAAAAAATTTCCTTTTAAAGTATTATTTTTCTCCCTCGATAAGATCAAGTAGCGTCTAGTGGTTAGCGTGTCCTGCTGGAGTCGCAAGGGACCCGCGTTCGAATCCCGCGGAATGAATATATTAAATTCAAAGTAATTAAACAAGCAATAATTAAATTAAATAAATTAATTAAGTAATTAAATAATTAAAACCAAGATGGCGACGATCATGGATGAAAAATGGCGGATCAAAAATGACGTCACGGTTAAAACACGTCACGGCCACCGGATAGTGGGGTATACGTAATATACTTTTTTAGCTGGGGAGCACTGAAAACAAACGTATTTCCAGAACCTAAATATAACCTATCATTCCACGTTCAAAACTGGGACAAAAAAAGGTGGTCAACACCAGATTTCGACGTGTCATATTACCATCGATCGATGAGACACATAGACGTTGACAACACGTGCAGCGAGAACGTGTTTTGAACGTGCCGGCTGGTGCGCTCTGTACGTGTTGCAGAACGTGTTTTGAACGCCTTTGTGCTGCTTGGGAATGCTTTATGGACATTCTGCATTAATTGGTTCATTTAGTTTTTATGTTTGAAACTTTTCTGATCAAAATAATTGTTTTTTAAAAAGTCATTCGCAATGGGAGGTACTCCGTTTAAGAGCACCAACGCGGGAAGGGGGCGAATCTCCCCGAGAACACCGCCGCAGGCGGCTAGCATCGCGAGAAAGTAGTTAGAGCAGTCTCTCACCTCCCCGGACATGCACGTCCCGGCTGAGCACAGCGCCGACGACGTTGGCGGCCTCGCAGCGGTAGACGTGCGCGTGCACGTCCTGCCGGTAGTGCTCTGGCCGGAAGGGCCAGAGCACGAGCGTCCCGTTGGGCAGCGTCTGCCGCAGGCCGGGCACGTTGTCGGCCGGCTGCCCGTCGCGCAGCCGCCACCGCACGCGCGGGCTCGGGTTCCCGTAGGCCAGGCAGTCCACCGAGGCGCCCGTCGTGTTCAGGAAGTCCAGCTGCGAGGGCGGCTCCGAGATGAAGACCGGACCCATGCGCTTCTCCAGCCCGCTCTCGAAGCCTGCAACGAGAGAGAAAGAGAGATACAGGGTCAATTGAAGTATTTCGATTAGAGGGAAAGCAGAATATGAACTTTATTATTATTATTTTATTTATATACAGAAGCCATTAGCTTCCACATACATGAGGACTGCGTACTATGCGCCTTGCCTCCTGACAAGCACAGGACAGATTTGTGGCACAGAGAAGTTGAAATAACATCCATGGGCAAGGCGGGACTCGAATCCGCGACCTCTTGCTTACGAAGAAAATACTCCACCTCTAGGCAACCGAGGCCCCCTAATGTAAACTTTAAAACCTTCCCTTTACTATGAGTCTCCCACACATATATCCTAACCAGGAAAGTACTCGACTTAAGTAATAATGAAAAAAGTTAAAAATGTTACCATTCGAAAGAGCAAGCTGAAACATGTTTTTGACCCAAAGATCAAGTGCCCTCGTCCCTTCGTTTTCGAGCTAAGGGGTCTTAAAGTCGGCCGAAAAGTAGCCAAATTGACTTGGCGACTTGGCAAGAAATTGAAGCTACCTCCCGATTCTCCCTACCGCTGCTCGCTTGGCATCGCATCGTTTCCATGTTTAGTCATTTGCAAAGAAAGTAAAAGATGTTTTACGTTAACCCTTTACTTGTATGAGCTAAAATAAAGAATGCTGGTCAAGATTATGATGTGGAAAGAGAGTGTTTTATCCAGAGGAGCGAAAACATTACAAAGAAGTTAAAGTTTTTTCTTTTTACGCATGAAAACAATACATTTTAAAGTTTTAGTTATTTTAAGTTTTTTTACTGAACTAAGTTATATGTGTTAATTATTATACGTTAAAATACAGGGTGTCCACTCCAATCGTGGACCAATAGCTAATTTCTAAACCGTTAGACATAAGCATATAGTTTATTTAGGAAAAAATCTCCAAATTATGAAAGGAATTTTGGGTCTATTCAATGTTTTTCAAAAAATCAAATTTTGAAAGAGTTACGAAATTTAAATTTTTATACAGCCCCCCAGTCCTATCAATCATATTTAGTAAAACATTCATGACACTGTAACGTTTAAAACTATAAAAAAATCACTCTTCTACGACAAAAATTGACCGAGTTATGACGTTTTGAAAAATCACGATTTTGCATTATTTCATGACGTCATCGAGAGATCGCTCAAGGGACCGTATGCGAAATCCTTCAAAATCTTGATTTTTCAAAACGTCATAACTCGGTCAATTTTTGTCGTAGAAGAGTGATTTTATTTTAGTTTTAAACGTTACAGTGTCAAGAATGTTTTACTAAATATGATTGATAGGACTGGGGGGCTGTATAAAAATTTAAATTTCGTAACTCTTTCAAAATTTGATTTTTTGAAAAACATTGAATAGACCCAAAATTCCTTTCATAATTTGGAGATTTTTTCCTAAATAAACTATATGCTTATCTCTAACGGTTTAGAAATTAGCTATTGGTCCACGATTGGAGTGGACACCCTGTATATTGCACGTGTTTCTTAATGAATAATTCAAAATAATTAAATAAATAAGTATGAAGAGCAGCTAATATGAGCTCATGTACAAAAAATGAAATAAATAGTCTTTGAGGTGGAAATTAAATTGTCATGGATTATGATATCAGTTCTTATTTAAAAAAAATCGATACAAGAAGTTTCACTACCTGCTCACTCTTAGCAAAAATATTTATTTTTTTAAATTGAAATCGAGAAAAAATAAATAGAACTTTTAAAAAGAAAGCGAATAGTAAATGTCAATAGCTGCAAAATTATATCCATGTCGGAAATTACATCAAGGGTAGAGGGAAATAGTTATTTTCATTCTTGAAATATACTAATAGAGTCGACATTCATTGTAAAAACCCCTGCTGTTCAAACAGAATTGGTCACTGTAGCGAAAAATCTCTGTAACGTAAATGTAAAACATATTTCATGTTAATTTCGTACTGTTTAACAACATTAGTATAACTTTTACTAGTTCTGCTTTATGTTCAACGGGTAGGAAAAAACTAACAAAATTGTAAATCAATACAAGTTTTAGCTTACTTTTCTGAAAAAGTGGAAATTGGTGAAAAAATAATGAAAGAAGGAGTGATGATTTAAAAAAAACCGTTCAAAACAATTGAGTCGAAAAAGCACAACTTAATAAAAATAACTAAATACACAGAGAAATTTAAAATAGGAAAGTTGGGTTTTGAGTTGCGGAAACTGTGTACCTGTCAGTCTATCTATTGGTCAGTTCTGACCCCCCCCCTCCCGCAATAGCTTTTGAGTGCATAGTCTGATTCGACTTTTTTTTTTTTTTTGATCGGAACATCTCAGCGAAAACAGCACACTCCCAAATTCGACTTTTTGATTTTAATAATATTTCATTCGAAATATTTTTCCCTATTCTCTCTCATAACTTTTGAGGGAATAAGTCCGATTCAATCAAACATTTTTTTTTTTCGAAATATCACAGAGAAAACACCTCATTCCTATTTGATTTTTTTATTTGAACAAATTTTCAGTAAATTTGGACCAGTTCAAAAAAAAAAAAAAAAAAGAAAACTCCTCCCTCCCCCCCCCCCGAAAAAAAATTTATATTTGCATTTTTTACAATTAAAAAACCTAATATATCACCCCCCCCCCATTCATACTACAGAATAGCACGTACACTTAAAAAAAAAAAAAAAAAAAAAAAAAAAACAGGACGCTCCATTGTCGCCTCCTGGGGCCCAAACAAGGGACGTGCTTTCATCGCAAATAAGATAAAATTTAATTTTAATGCTGTTTAAACTTTTTTTTTCTCTTTAAAAAGCTCTTTACTTTTCACGACACAGGCTTTATAGTAGCTTTAGCTTAACAGCCGTCTTTCACAAGCTTTGCAGATGACCAAAAATGGGGATCAAGTTTCTCGTTAGACGCTAATAGCGAATTCGCGCAGCAGCTTCCCGATTTAATTATAATCGCTAAAATTGGCGATTTTTCAAAAAAATTCAGCTGACTTTAGGACCTTATATTTCGATAACGGGGGCGCGAGGGCAAAAACGCATGCGTCCAGAAACATGTTTTACAATGCTCTTTCGTTTGGTTTTCATTAAAAAAAAAAATTCATTATTCCAAGATCGCGTACTTTCCTGGTAAGAATACATATAAAATTTAAATCAATTTAAATTGTTTCTGGGTATAATAGGAAAACAAGGGAAAAGAAGGAAATTACAAGACAGGATTTGTTGATATTATTACTTCATGCTTCTTTTATAATAACAAAGTTTAATATTGGAGTAGTTGGATAAAAGAAAAAAGCCGAATATAAACTTTAGAACCTTCCTTTTACTACGAATCTCCCACACATTATATCATAAGAACACATATAAACTTTAAATCTATTTAAATTGTTTTTTGATATAATAGAAAAACAAGAGACAAAATAAAATTACAAGACAGGATTCGTTGATATCATTACTTCACGCTTCTTTTATAATAACGAAGTTTCCACCTGTTGATTATAAAACACAAACTGAAAATTTGGCTTTCAATTTGAAGCAAGCGTTCTTGATGTAAAATTGAGATTTTTTTTTTAGTAAATAAATTATCAAACCCAGTTTATTAGTTTGAGAGTTACCATGCTATAGACAGATTCACACGTTGAACTTGTATATATCCACTGCCTTCTTTTAAAATGAAATCTTTTATGACAAAATAAGTTTTAAATGTCATACAAAACTATTTAAATAGAAAATACATGTGTGGGAGGGGCAGGAGTTAGGTAGCGCTTGAGTTAAGGGCTATTCACATTTCGACCGTTCCGTCCGAACGAAGTGATTTTTCGGCCGTGACGGACACAAGTGAAAAATTTCGAGCATTCGCAATTGATACGTCCGAAATTCACGTGACGATATTCCCTCACTAGGGATAAAGAGCGCGCTCCTGGCGAGAGCGAATGAAATGGCCGCCAAAAAATCGGATGGCTGTCGGAGTCGAAGACATCAAGCATTCTAGAACGGTGACAGAAGCCGATGATTCGGTATGCTGTCATGTCAACGGATTCCGAAAACCAGTTTCGCAGCGAAAAATTCGTTTCAGACGGCCAGAATAGTTGTTATGTGAATAGCACTTTAAACTTGAAATTCGGGACAGAGGTCATCTCCCAGTGTTTCACCTCGACTACACCACCGCTTAGATACAGCATTACAGAATTAAATTTGTTCCTCTAATGACTAATCAGAAGCAAAAGAAATTTATTAGAGAAATACGGCTTCTAGGTGGTAAAGTATTTAAACAAAGGCAACAGTGAACTAGGTTTTAAGACTGGTTGCACCACATCACTTACAGATGAAATGTAACGAACATGCTTCTTAAAATGATTTCAAATTTGCAAAGTTCATACTCGTGTATGAGAAGGTTTCGTTTTTGCGATTGCGATTTTTAAAATGGGTTCGTTTTTGCAACAAGGGTTTTTGCTGACAGTTGTTTTTTCCCGAATTGATGGCAAAAAATTTTCCTTTCAATTTCTTGCAGCTCTATTACATACATATTTTTGAATGAGTTTAAATTTTCAATTATATAAAAGATTCGCGAAGTCAGAGTTTGACGTATTTTATTTCGGGGTACAGTGGGGGTGACGGCTGTGTGAATTTAGATTTGTAATGACCATACTAGAACACGACTCCAAGATTGAATGTACACATTTTTCCCACAATTTCTCAAAAGTTTATCAATTTAAAACTGCAAATTTTATTTGTTAAATTTAGTTACAGGAAAAAATAAATAATTTTAGCTGTTTCACCTGATTTGATGATTATAGAGAAAATGTTTCAACGAATGTGATTAAAAATGAATTAAAAGGTAAAAGAATGTAAATTAATTAATAAATAACGAAGTATGTACGGGGGGATTTAAAAAATGAATGCATAAGTAAACGAAATGAACTATTTCACTTTGTCCCACGAGCACTTATCAAATTTCATTGAGCATTTAAAATAAAAATATGCCTAATAGAAACTAAACATTGACTGCACTGGACATGGGTAGATCTCAATTAATAGTTGAAATGATAATTGCAAAAATTTTATCTTTTGTAATAACAAGAATATTTTTGAAAAATCACGAATATTACAATGAAGGTATCAAATTTTGAAAATTGCTTGTATCAGTTTTTTTTTCGTTGATCTCTGGAGCTCTTTATATTTTGACAGGAATCAACTATATGTATAAGAACTTAGTTAAAATACTGCTAGATAGGTGGCGCTGCAAACTGTGAAAATATTTCGCCATTTCATTTTGCCCCTCTATTTCACTTTGATTCACATTCCCCTACTTCTTAAAATTTATCTAATGCCAACAAATTTCATACGATTGTTAGTTTTATTTCCAACAACCACTAAGCTTCTTGGTGGTTTGGCTAATGCTACTCTTACTCACATTATTTGTATAACTCTTCAAAAACAACTGCCATACCAAAAGGGAAATCACTCATAACTGAGAAAATAAGTATAATCTAAAACATCCACGGAATTTAAAACACTTTTGCCATTAATCCTCAAAACTGCGTTCCAAGAAATTTTGTTATCCGAAAATGCGGTTCCTTTGAAACAATAGGGCGGATAACCGTAAAGAAAATTAATCAAGAAAAAGAGAAGAGAAAAATAATTACAGAAGAGAATTAGAAAAAAAGAAAAGAGAAGAAAAAGCCATGGCGTAAGAAAAATCCGGGAAAATAAACATGCAATAGATATGCTGAATAAAAACGAGCTCGAGATAAGAGGATGACATCTCGAATTAAATTAGGATCTCGGGTAGCTGGAAGAGAACCAAGTTTTTAAAATAAAAGAAAGAACCAAGAATTACTGACGCTTTCCTTTGCCGGGAAACGAGATATGGTAATTACAAATGAAGAAGAGAAGTGTTTCGAAAATCTGACATCGGAAATTTTTGCATTCGTTCGCTTTGCTATTCCTCTAATTATCCTTTAACTGAGGGTTGCAAATAAATTTCGAGCATCAAAATGAATTTGCTTTTAAGAAGTTAGAGGCTTTTTTTTCTCTCTCTCTCTCTTTCTCTTAAGTTTGCCATCTTGATAGTAACTGTTGTTAACAATATACAGGGTGTTTCTTTTGAAAATGACGTTTAGGAATTTAATTTAAACTTTCGGATAATTTTCTTTTCTGCCCCAATTGGATAATATGAAGCAAGTCATTCCTACGAGAAGCTATGGTTCATCTTTTAATAAAGTTGACATTAAGCTTCTATAAGTGTTTTAAGTTAGAAACAGTTTAACTGCGTTAAACGGTATACCAGAAAGCAACTTAACTTGACACTAAACGCCACTACGCGCGGAGCCAATAAGAGCTCAGAAGCAGTTAAGGATCTCTTCTAATTCGCCAGTAGGCTGTGACGTTTTATGTAGCTCCTTTTTCATTGGATGACATCACGCTTACGTCACGACACCGGTGTCAAGAAACCTTGCAGCGTAGTATAGTATATCCGCTAGCAATAGGATGAAACACCTTTAGTTGCGAGGCCTGTTTTTTAACCCTTTAACGTCAGATGTGCCGAATTCGGCACATACCTCCAGAATCATTTTACCTCAGCCAAGTGAGTTATTCCACAATAGAATATTGTGACGTTTTCGGCACATTCGTATCCGCCGGCAGCAGTAAGCTTTTAAAAAATAGGTGGGTGTGCTTCTTATTGTCTCCCTTCATTGAGATTTAGAGCGAAAAAATTGTTGACCATATATGGTTTACCATAATTGTTTGACTATAAAGGGTTAAAGTTATATAATACTTTCAAATTTGTCCGCTTTTAGATTGGTGTAGGAAATTTGCGCATGTGTAATGAAAACCTGTATTTTTTGGCTCATTGCAGACTTTAGGAGGGAAGCATACACTGTAAAAAATGAACTGTTGTTTTTACAGTACAATACTGACAGCCGAGGTTCCAATTTAAAACTGCAAAATGCACAGTAATAAACTAAAACTAGCAATTTTAGTTTCTTACTGTAAAGTTAGCAGCTTTACAGTTTATTGCCGTAAAATTTAGCTGTATTATACTGTAAAAACAACGGTAAAATTCTGACAGCAGAGGTTCCAGTTTAAAACTGTAAAATGCAAGTTTATAAACTGTAAAATTAGCAATCTTACAGTTTATTACTGTAAAATGAGCAATTTTACAGTTTATTACTGTAAAATTAGCAATTTTACAATTTAATACTGCAAAATTGGCCACTTTTACAGTTTATTGCTATAAAATCAGCTGCATTATATAAAAACAACATTCATTTTTTAGTGTACATTCTCTGTCTGTCACTGTGGAATTATCTAAAGCTTAAGTACGCTGAGCCTATCTGAATGAGAGGGAAAATTAAAAATTTGATACGCGTGATTTCAATATCATCTGCTTAATTTAGAGACCCCACTTGAATTTTCTTTTTATTACTTATCAAAACGGTACTTAACTAGAAAGCCCTCCTTTTGCATAAATACTACTTATGTAATTGTTCTTGTTTTTTGGAAATAAAATATTCCAGTCATATTTTAATTTTTTAAACTATGAAGCAACAAAATTAGTAAAAAAAAGGGGGATGGAGAGTTCGCCTACAATACAGCACCGCTTACGGAGTAAACAACTCATGAACTAGATTTTGTCATCAATTAGTCTTGAGTCGTCAAAATTAAGAAAAGTAAACTTAAAATACAAAAGCAAATAAAGGTTGTGGTTTATTCCTTTCTCATTTTAATACAACAGAGTTCGTGTGCAAAACAGTTTTTCCTTTACAATTTTACAATTTTCCTTTACAATTACAAGTACTCAGTTTTTTCTTCAAATTTCTTGGGTTTTTCCTGCACCACGAATTTCTTTTCTTCATGCTGTTTTCCCATCTTTGTTTTCAACTCTTTTTGTAGCAACCTGTGAAAATGTTTTCGATGTTCTCTTTTTTTTTTTTAGCCTGGAGAGCTTATAAATGTGACTCAAAAGAAAGTAGGTAAAGCTACACATTGTTCTGGATCTATGTCATAAATGTTTTGTCTTGGAAAACCCATGAGGTCAAATTTCTTTAGTGTAATGTTAAGAGCAAGAATCTGAGAGAGTGTCACGCCTGTGATTCATTACCTCTCAGATTTTTTCCAAAAAATTACCAAATGTTTATTATCTTATTGAAAGACCAAATCCAGAATGTTTTGCTCTAAAGTTGAGTTGTTTAGTTTTTATGGACCCCTAAAGTTGAAGGTGCGGCATCAAAAATTAAGCGGATTTTCAAGATATGGAAATTGCTGTGAGCTAAAACTCTTACCAGGAACTGTTTAACTCCAATTTTCTTTTTGTATATGGAATATAGAAGGTTGAAACTTTACAAAATGAATGTTAAATTTGTGCTAAGTTGTTGCCGTAAGGTCAGTGAAGGCCCTCAAAACAGGGCATTTTTGACGTTTTTTAGCGTTTTTCAGGTCCAAAAACAGCTTGTACATTTCAGTTGGCACGGCCAAAGTAGTGTCGTTTGAAAGACCAGTGTAAGCACTTTAAAATAATGTATAAATAACCGAGGAAAATTCAACGTGCTTTTAGTTGCGTAAGGCCGAAATGTGAAAAATGTCATATTTTACCGATATTCAAACGGTCATAACTTCCTATGCCAACAACATATTGAAACATTTTTTTCGCCAATGTCATACTCTATTCTTTGTCTTAACAGAACAGTTGAGTCCTTTGAGGCGAAATGTGAAAAAATTTTTTACAAAAAATTTATTTTTTTCTATGCATTTTTTGTAAAAAAATTTTTCACATTTCGCCTCAAAAAATTCAACTGTTCTGTTAAGACAAAGAATAGAGCATGACATTGGCAAAAACAATATTTTAATATGTAGTTGGCAGAAGAAGTTATGACCGTTTGAATATCGGTAAAATATGACATTTTTCATATTTCGGCCTTACGCAACTAAAAGCACGTTGAACTTTCCTCGGTTATTTATATATTATTTTAAAGTGCTTACACTGGTCTTTCAAACGACACTATTTTTGCCGTGCCAACTGAAATGTACAAGCTGTTTTTGGACCTCAAAAACGCTAAAAAACGTCAAAAATGTCCTGTTTTGAGGGCCTTCACTGACCTTACGGAAACAACTTACCACAAATTTAACATTCATTTTGTAAAATTTCAACCTTCTATATTCCATATACAAAAAGAAAATTGCAGTTTAATAGTTCCTGGTAAGAGTTTTGGCTCACAGCAATTTCCATGTCTTGAAAATTCGCTTAATTTTTGATGCCGCACCTTCAAATTTAGGGGTCCATAAAAACTAAACAACTCAACTTTAGAGCAAAACATTCTGGATTTGGTCTTTCAATAAGATAATAAACATTTGGTAATTTTTGGGAGAAAATCTGAGAGGTCATGAATCACCTCATAATGCTAGGCGTGACAGTTTCTCAGATTCTTGCTCTTAATGATAAACGGCCACGACAAAGTCAGAGTGACTCTCAATTGCTAAACCAACTTATTAGGAGTATAATTTTATTATTAAGTGGGAAATACTCTAGCTGGCTAGAGGATGAACTTAAATCGACTCTCTTAAAGAAGATTCAGATCACACATTTTTTCACCTTAGTTTTACTGTGATAAAAGGACTAATGACATCAGGACTCATAAAAACTTCCTAATAAATAAATGCAAAATTCTAATGGTTGAAAGGTACCTCCAAAACTTAAAAAATAAATTTGAATGATAAACAGACAGCTCTATCATCAAACGGAAGTAATTGACTAAGAAACATTAATGGAGAAAAATCTGACCACTAAACTAAAATCTTAACTGATAAAGAAAATCTGAATTAATAAGAAAACTATAATCATTGCAAAAAAAAAAAAAAAACAGCACTGACTGAAGAAGGAATGCAGATTTTTTAGTTCTAAAAAGGGAAGAATGAAAAAACGGAGGAAAGATTTTTTAATAAACAAAAAGAGACTTAAAATAAATATGAAAAGGTATTGTGCTGGCTGTGCAGTCTACGACTTAGTTATAAAACACAGAATGGTCTAAAGAAAAATTGCCCGTTTTATGAAGTTCCAGCTGCCCATTAGCATTACCAATCAAACTAAAGTTTCAGACATGATTCTTTAAAAGTATGCTAGGGTAATTGTGATAGCAACTTAGACTGCTACGGTCACAGTGAAATAATTTCGAAGTTTTCGAAGAGAACACACCCTTCTTCCTTACTTACGCAAATTGATCAGCGTAATGAAAAACCAAACATAGCACTGGAACACGATAGGCGAGTGACGAAAGTTGCTCGCATGTACATTTCAGCATCAGACCGAATAAACACTCCTTCCATATTGCATATTAAAAGCTTTTAAACAAGCAATGATTCTCACGTAGTGTTATCTGACTAGTGTTTCAGCTACTGTCCAACCCTGTGAAATTTGCAAAAGTAGGTGAAGGCTCCTCTTCGTATGTACTGTCGTTATTCCATTATGATGCTCTTCTGTGGAAAGGCACATGTTGCACGTGGCCACATTTACGCAGACGCATTTGACTGAAGAAACTCTTAAAGCACTGCTTATTAAAGGTTTCTCCACGTGTGCAATTCTTTGCAAGTACTGTCTAAATTTTTTTTGTGCGACCTCCGCCGCATCTGCGCACGCGCCAAGTCTCTTCGGACTTTCTCGAAATAGGGGGGAAAAGCAACGAGCGCTTTCCCCCCCTAAGAGTAAGCGCACAAAAGCTGAATGCATCGGGTAGTGCGCATCCTAAACCTATCTCCCCTTTTTCAGATGGAAGCGTACGTGGCTGCCAGGCGCACAATACGCAAACAGACTATAGCGTTCTAAGACTAGTGCCTCAATACTGTACAACCCTGCGACTTTTTCTAGGTAAGTCAAGGCTCTTCTTCTCTTGTTTTCTCGCTAGTCTTTTACAATTCTCTTCTATGCAAATGCTTTATACAGTCAATTTATACTAATCGACTAATACTTTCAACACCATTAATGGTTTTATAATCCGTTGATACCTTTGCTCACGAAAAAAATGGGTGTTTCCATTGGAAAACTAATCGTAACCGTGACCACTGTATCGTTCAAAATCATCAAGCTCTCTGGCACATATACTGCAAAAAACCTTGTCCAAAATTTTGGTATGATTGTTTTCGCAACTGGGCTGCTGGAGTTTCCTGTAGAAGGCAAATTCTTTTGGAATACTTAGCACTTACAAGTATAATTTTTACCATCGAGTCAATATTTTCTACAACTAATCCAAAATGCTTCTGCCCTGTGTCCATCAAAAGTACACTATGATCTTAGCATATTTAACTACTAGTACTACAAAGCTTCTTACAAGCGTGGATTTTCAATTCTTTTACTACCAATATTTCTTTCTGTGACAAAACGTATGAGGGGATCAATGGACATATGTGTCTGATTCGTATGTTTTAGTGAGATACATATGTCTTTGTGGTGCAAAATACCCACTGGAAATGGCGGGATATGACTTACCCGATAGTGGCATAAGGATTAAAATGATAATTTAGTGCAGTATAAAGATGCTAAACATTGGGATCCTTTCCGATTTATTATGAGTCAGTAAGGCAAAAATAATAATAATGCTAATTTCAATTAATTTCTTAAAGCTGAAGGCATTTTGTAGTTTTATTTATTTTTTTTTCTTTTGATGCATAACTAAGACCCGACAGCTGTTTCTAAATTTATTTAATAGAGTAAAACTGGAGTTTCAAAGTGCGTAACATGTTTACTAAATTTTTTAGATTATAAAGAAAATAATTCAAAATAGATAAAGGGGGAGTTGGTTATGTATTTGAATAAATATTTTTGTGTGACAAAATTTTAATTGAACTTGTTTCGAAAGTTTTGTTCTAGTGTCGTCTTATTTGCTAATGAACAATCGGATGAAAATGAAAGGTTGAAATAAGAACATCAAAGGAGAGAACCGTGAATTTCGAATTCCATTCTTTGCTGTTTCGTTTCGCAAGCTTTTAATTTCTAGACATTAATCAAAACGCATACAATTTTGACACATGATGAAATAAAAATATGATTCAAAGTTACGTGACATTTTTAAGACATGTGCAAATTCAATCATTGCCAATTTTTCTCGCTGTCCGACTTTAAAATATAAAAGGATTGATTTGTTTGTAGTATTAATAGGAGAGCATGTATTTTTTTAATTGCCACATTTTGCATATTCTAAATTATATTAATATTTGTTATATTTCAAGGAAATACTACTGTTTGCTTCGTTTTACTTTAAATTTATTTCAGAAATTAAATGGAGGTGAGTCCTTTTCCTACGCCCCAAAGTATGTCAGCTTCGTTTTCTACGGCCTAATGTCTCATACTGTTCTAACAGCCCTTTGTCTTTTTATGTTTATACTAGCTGAGTCGTGCAATACGTTCATTCCCGGAATTTGTAGCCCTGCTATAAAAAAAAGTCAAAAATTAACAATTTTTCTTGGCAGGAAAATTAATCGCGAACTTATTGAGACTTAAAATTGAGATATCTTTGTTGGTTTTGTGGGCTTGATGGACGTATTCAAGTAATTATCAGCATTTTTTAAACAGTTATTAAATATTTTTTTTTTGTCAACTGGGAAGTAAGAAAATCCTACTGCAAAAAGTATTAAAAGGTTGCAAATTAACCAATTCAGATATCAACACAAAGTAGTTCTAAGTTTTTACAAGCCGTTGAGACTGATCATTATAGAAGGTTTAAGCAACAAATAGAAAAGTTTTTATTTTTAAAAAATCATAAGCATTCCTAAAACTACTCCCTAAATGTCAACACTTGCTTGCAATTTACCAATGCCAGCGGAAGTTTGCAATAAAAACGAACGTTGCGAGAATCCAGTTTTGTGTGTAGTTTGCTGAAAAATATCTAAAATGAGAAGCGTTTGGTTATACTTCGACGAAAGCGGTGAAAAAAGTAGTAAATAAATAAATAAAAACGATGCCAAATTTATGAAATTTGATAAAGTGGAACGGAAATGTTATGATGTGCCCCCCCCCTCGCCCCCTCCCAAAATATTTTGAGAAATAATGTATATACATATATATAAGGGGTGAATAGGTATCGAAACATTGTTCTAATATTGCTTAGCTGGAAAAATAAATCAATTGTACTTTCACATAAAATTGATCCCGACTTAAGACTCAATTATTTCGCATTGACACTCTGGTGCAGACGAATTTACAAATACACCCCTAATGTGTGTGTGTATGCATAAAACTTAAAATTTTTGTACAAAATTATTTCACAATTTAATATCTGTTTGTAGCACTCTAAACAAATGCGTAAAGCATAGCTCAAAAACAACAATGTCGTTAAAACCTTTGTTTGTTGAAATCAGATAGAAAAACATGTTTTTCCTTGTTTTTCTTACTCTCCTTGTCCTAGTGCTTCTTTATTGCGTTATCGAACGCACCGTGCTCAAAAGAATTTATTTGTTTATAAGGCGCTACCAGAATGCAATTAAATTTAGCATTTTTTAGCAGCATATCTATTCTTCCTTGAAGTACAAACGACGAAAAACATCCCCACGAAAACTTTCTTTGACATTCAAGCAGAAAGACGAGAAAAAACCCGTCGTCGGAAATTGCAGCTAGCATTCCATTGCTGGAAGTTGTTAGTATTCATAGCTGGGGTGTATCGAGACGGGAATTATTGGGCCACATCAAAAGACCTGTGCGACTGATGCAGGTGTCGGTTGGAGCTGCAGATATCGATTTGATAGACTCAGACGTATTTTGCATACGATTTGATGAAAGAGTTTTGATTCCTGTATATTTCGTGAAAGATATTTGCTCTCTGAAGAAATGTGTTGCAACAGCATGCTTTTGAAAATTGGTATAGACAAGCATTTTGTGAAAATGTTGTTACTGAAGGTGCAATGGATAAAATTCATTTCTTAATTGCGTTCTTGAAAAATCAGTAAATATAAGGATATTACGAATGAAAGGGGCCAGTCTACACTGTAAGAAATGAATGTTGTGTTTACAGTATACTACCGCTAATTTTATAGTAATAAACTAAAAATTCCTAATTTTACAGTACTAATAAACTAAAAAATTGCTACTTTCACAGTACTAAACTGTAAAATTACTAATTTTACAGTACGAAACTGTAAAATTACTAATTTTACCGTAATAAACTGTAAAGTTGCTAGTTTAACAGTTTATTACCGCGCATTTTAGTTTTAAACTGGAACCTCTGCTGCCACTATTATACTGTTGTTTTTACAGTATAATACAGCTAAATTTTACGGAAATAAACTGTAAAATTGCGAACTTTAGTAAGAAACTAAAAATGCTAATTTTAGTTTATTACTGTGCATTTTACAGTTTTAAATTGGAACCTCGGCTGTCAGTTTTTACTGTCAAAACAACAGTTCATTTTTTTTTGCAGAGTATGGTAATTTAAGGCTAATCCAATTTAATAATGCTCTTTTCATTCTTGGTGTGTACGCATAAAGACACAGAGTACCTAAATTTTTTTTCACATATGCTTCCAAGTGATTCTTATAACTTTTTCGTTTGTTATTTTAAAGCGAATTAATTGTTTTATAAGGAGGAAAGAGCTCTTTATCTTACTAAATGTTTTTTCCCTTAATTTTCAAAAATCTGAAGTAATTTTTAACAAATTGTCCTCCGGCAGCAAAAGTGACACAACTCAAATTTTGGAAAAATGTACTTAAGAGTTGTAAAATTTTCAAAAATTTTGATGCCATGTAAGTAGGTAGATAAATAGGGAGAGACGTATAGGTAGATAGATGAAGAGATATAAATCCACAGATAGGTAGATAGAAATAAATATAGACATATAAATATATTGATGGATATCTATACTTATATAGATGCATAAGATAGACAGATCGAAAAATATAAATATCAATAGGTGACAAATTGATAGATATGAATAGCTAAACAAGTATTACTTGATAGATGAGTATAAATGGAAGGATAAATAGGAATAACGATAGAGCATTAGACACATACAGAAATTTTGCTTTTTAATGACGACGTGTATTGTTATTTTGTTTTCTTCATAACAGAGGTTATACCCATATTCTCCAGACAATGCACTGCAAAAATTAACTGTTGTTTTTACAGTATAATTCTGGCAGCCCAGGTTCCAATTTAAAACTGTAAAATGCACAGTAATAAACTGTAAAACTAGCAATTTTACATCTAATATTTCTAACTTTATTGTTAGAAATTTTAGTTTATTGCAGTAAAATTTAGCTGCCGTAAAATTATACTGTAAAAACAACAGTATAATACTGGCAGCAGAGGTTCCAGTTTAAAACTGTAAAATGAACGGTAACAAACTGTTTAACTAGCAATTTTATTTTTTTAATGTAAAATTAGCAATTTTTACAGTTTTTTGATAAAAAATTAGCTGTATTATATTTAAAAAACAACATTCATTTTTTACAGTGGGGTTACAACAACAGTCAGCACACAAGGCTTTCCCCCTTTGATGCTGACCAAACATGGAGGCCCAGTGCTTCTTCGACCGGCACATCTCTTTTGCTCTCCCTTTTCACTCTGACTGACCAGCAAAGAGAAAGAAGAGAAGTGAGTCCACTGACCCATAAAACGAGTTGTCCGATAAGGTCGGCTGAACCGGAAAGGGATAGGCGAAGCAATGACCAATGAATAAGAAGGTTTGCCTTATCTTGCTGAAGTGCACTTGATCCGCGGGATGTATTCGCCTGGATTTCACCAAATCTTGTTCCAGATTGGGAGACTCTTTTTCTTCTTCCCTGAAGTGGTTATTGTTTCTACAGACTTTTTCTTCCGAGCCAGGATGATGCATGTAGTCTCTCCTGCGAACATTCCTTGGTGCAGCTGTTTTATTGGGCTTCATTTTCATTTTATATTTTGAGAATATATGATACGTATGCTGGCCGTTTTTTATAGCTTTTAATTTTTGATCTTTAACCCTCGTGGGTTCCTTGGGGTCATATGTGACCCCAATGCAATTTCTGTTTAATATATCTTGTTAATCAACCATTTGTTTTTAATGGCATTTTGTGGCTTTTATTCTTTTAGTTTTCTATTCAAAATAATGCTATTATTGTGTCTTATTATTCCCGAATTGCATTTTTTGCACACAAGACCCTTGGGGTCACTTCCCCAGAATGCCAAAAAAAGAGGACGTTGCAACTTTTGTCCAAGAGAACTGGACAGAATATGCATCGATAATGTCATAAGTGTTTGAAATTCACTTGCAAAAAATCATGTTTTTTCAGATCTGTAACAGTTGTAAATAAATCTACAGTTATTGTAAGTTTTGCTCTAAAATTATAATTTTTAATGCATAAAATAAATTTTACTGTGATTGTGTCTTTTTATTTTTATTTTTTTAGCATTAAAACGTTTGTGAACTTAAAAAAATGCATGTAACATTCAATAATAATAATAAATTAATTAAAGGAAGCATTGGGGTCGTTTATGACCCCAAGGGTCTTGAATGTAACTGAAATGGGAGGGACCCACGAGGGTTAAAAGTGTAGTAGAGCAGCTTTTCATTAAAATTGCACCTGGTTATAGCTAATTCAGGAAATATTTTGTGGTTCGAGAATTTATGATACTTATACTGACCATTTTTTACGGAGTTTTAACTTTTGGACCTTCAAAAGTGCAGTAGAGTAACCTCTCGTTATATTACGTCTCGTTTTATCTCGTTCAGTATTTCACGGTTTTGGATGTGTCACGGTTTTTCGTTGTCTCCTGACAAACGCGATACAGGGAGTTATTTTTTATTTTTTAGTTGATGAAGTATTCAACACATTTTCTCCTTAAAAAAATATTAAAAAAACATTTCTACACAAAAATTGATTTTAGATAAGTTTGGTATCATTTTCAAACTCAATTCTTGGTTGATGTTTTTTACTTGAGATAAGAAAGTTGCTTGTTATTATTGTAAATACAAGTTAATAGAAAGTTTACTCGGCAAATTGTTACTGTCAAACACCTTAATTTCTCCGTTTTTAGCCTACTTTTCCGTTAAAAATAAAAGAGACGAAAAAAGCATTAAAATTGGCTTAATGCATCTAAAAAATGTCGCCAAGTCCAAAAAATATCACCAAGTCCAAAAAAATATCGCAAAGTAAAAAAAATATCGCCAAGTAAAAAAAGTCAAAAAGAAACAAAAAATGAAATAAATATCGAAAAATTAAAAATTTGAATGTAGGGTATTGAGATGGGGAATTTGTGTCTGTCGGTCTGTCGGTCTGTCTGTCCCCCCCTAATAACTTTTGAATGAACATTCCGATTTGGACAAACTTTTTTTTGTTGGAAAGATCTCGGCGAGTACAGCTCATTCCCATATTTGATTTTTCGATTTGAACAGTTTTTGGTGTAACTTTAAACCGTTCAAACAACCTGGCCCGCGATATTAACTTTTTAGTTAACAGTCCGATTTGAACAAACTTTTTTTTGTTCGAAAGATCTTTTCACGGGTACTTCATTCCCGTATCTACATTTTCGATTTAAACAATTTTTCGTTCAACATTGAACCATTCAAACAAGCTCTCACCCCTAATAACTTTTGAGTGAACCGTCCGATTTAAACAAACTTTTTTTTGTTCGAAAGATCTCGGCAAGGATACTTCATCCCCGTTTTTAAATTTCCGATTTGAACAACTTTTCGTTCAACATTGAACCGTTCAAACAAGCTCTCACACCTAATAACTTTTGAATGAACAGTCCGATTTAAACAAACTTTTTTTTTGTTCAAAAGGTCTCGGCAAGGATGCTTCATTACCGTATTTAAATTTTCAATTTGAACATTTTTTTGTTCAACATTGAACCGTTCAAACAACCTTTCCCCACATAATAACTTTTAAGTAAACCGTCCGAATTGAATAAACTTTTTTTTTGTTCGAAAGATCTCGGAGAGGCTCATTCCTATATTTCACTTTTCAATTTGAACCATTTTTCGTTCAATGATGAACCGTTCAGAAAAAATTTTAACATGAGCGCCTACGGAGAAATTTAAATTGAATGTTGATTCTGAACTTCAAGGCGGATTTCCTTCAAACTAACTTTGTAAGAAAATGGTTTTGATAAATAATGTATTGTAAAGTACTTTTCTGAATAATCTTCTGTGAGGACTCTGATTCCGACTCCGACTCCGCAAACATGGCGGAAATGCAGGCTCAGAAAAAATGACTGACTGGGCAGACGATTTTTTGTTTATATATTTATTTGTTTGTTTAATTTATTATTATTATTTTTTTTATCAGACGATTTTTTTTTGTTAACAAAAATTTTTCATTCACGAGAGCATTTTATTCCTTATTTATATTTAACAACTGGCAACGGATTAAAAATGAAATTCAAGACATTTTATTAACGAACAAGTTTTTTTCTTTCTTTGATAAAATGTGTTTTGAAGTTCTTTGTACTTTTATTTTATTTTTTTTTTTTTTTCTTTTGAAAACGATTGTGGAATTTTTCTACGGAAGAACTATAACAGTTACATTCTTTAAAAGGTGCGACAAAACTTTATTGACTCGTTTATTTACTTTTTACGTGTCTATTTTATGTGATGAGAGGTGTATATTTTGCTTTCAGAAATCAGCTTTAAGTGCTATAAAGATATGTTTGACATAATTTTTAGTTTCAGATAATCAAGAGAATATTGATCAGATGCTACAATGCCGATGTCGATGTACGGGAAAGTAGGCTTGTTTAGTTCTTGACAGAACTTCTTGTTTTCAATAAATTAAGGCTTGAATGAATAATTTTCCGTTCTTTGGTTATTTTACCAAACCATGTTTCACTAGCTGTGGAACTAACCACACCTAAGTAGTTTAAGGCGAGCCTTATAGCAACATTAGGTTAATGTGTACTTTGAGTACACATTAGTTTATCACAAATCACACACAAGTTTATCACAAGATAGTTTCTTTTCTGTGGGGGATTTGTGATTACCCGGGAATCAATAGAGCAACCTAATCATTCAATCTGCCCTTGCATTCCCCAACTGTTTGATCTTCGTCGTTACCACATCACTATATTTCTCTTTAATACGAAGAGGAATAAAATATATACACTTTTATAAAAACCGATAGTTGACCCCCTGCGAAACTGCATCAGAAACATTCTATTTTTTGAAATTTGGATCATTTTTTTTATTTTTTCAAATTAACCAAATTTTTAACCTCAAAATATGTTCGTTTAAGACTAAAATTCCTACCGCCCCCCCCCCCATCACTTAACTAATAACTATATAATTCAAATTTCTGTCGGTGTCTCAAAACTAACAAAATTGAAAGTGCATCCATCAAATCGCTTCTTTTAGACATAAATCTTTAATTGATCACCACATGTTTTTTCAGCTTACATTTTAAACTGACCATATTTTATGCCATTCTCTGTCTTTAAAAATATAGGCTGGATTGCAAGAAAAAAAAAATGCCTCAAATAAAAGCCAGAGAAAGTTTTATAATCCTTTCTATCTGGGAAAGTGGAAAAGTTCTTCAACTGTTATCTCTTTTGGTCTTCGGTGACCCGTCGAAGAGAATGAGATCTGTCCCAGCTGACTCGTAAGTCAAGTGAATTGATAAGGGCGAGGCGCATTCAAGAGAAGGGGTGGTAGGCAATGACCAATGACTCGGCACATCCGCTTTATCTCCTTGCAGAACTGCTTGATGCCTGGGATACATATACTTCCCATCGGGATTGACCAGATCCCTGCCGAGATTGGATCTCCTTCAAGATCTTTCCCTGCTCCTCAGACTCCCATCGTTTCCCAGCTCTGGTGATACAAGGCGTAAATATTTTATCGAACTATGGCACATGTTAACTGGTGGTGAGGTTGCAGAATTTTCACTGTTAGCTGGTTCATTTTGAGTTGTTCCGAGGCATTTCAAACCGTTATGATTTTAGAAATCTTCGAAAAAGTACTTTTAGAGGATTAAGAGAAGTAGTGAGTAACTTTTGTTAGAATTCAGGTTTTCAAAGTTTTCAAAAAGAATAGGGGGAATAAACGAGGATGAGGATTTGACAAATGCTATAGTACTGAGGACTTCGTCGATTGTAGTAATGAAAATAATTTCTTTCATGCTCAACTTGGCTTTCTTGGCCTTCAAATGACTCAACTCAATTCACTGCCAAATGCCCTTCCCTATTACCCAATAAAGAGGGAAACATAATTATGTCGGAGCTCAACTTGCCAGAGGAGCATTATACGTACTTTATGCTGCAATTTGATTTTGTGAAATGAATTGTAGTTACTTCTATGAAATGAAATAAAACTTTAAAGATTTCCAGAACTAATATTTGGATAGTTTTTTTCGCAGTAACGGACGTCTCTCCTAAAATGCGTTCGTAACTGAGCAAAATCCTATCTATACTATTAAAATCTGTTCGCGTCTGTCAGTCTGTCTGTCTGAAGCTTGAACTCCTCAAAAACTGCTGGGAGTAGACTCGATCGAGGTACCATTCGATTTCACAGTTTTTTTCTGAACAAAACGACCAACAAAGTTTACAAATACCTTTATGCTATTGATGTAGAGAAAATTACAACGTTAAGGAGGCACAAATAAGCAGGGATACTGCAGACACGTGTTTCGGCGTTACAAGGAAGCAAAAAAAAAAAAAAAAAATATAGATTATGTATGCACACGCACAGACCTTCCTTAACGTTGTAATTTTCTCTACAAAACGAACAATATCGTAGTTGTGCGATTTTAATAAAAAGGAAATATCAATTAATTATAAGTTCTTTTTCGACCGTTTCGAAAATTATCATTCCTTCAGAAGCGAACAGGAAAAAAACCACTACTGCGCGTGCGCTATGCTCTCTCGCGCAGTTTCAAGTTGGAGCCGTGCCAGAATCTCTTTCTCTTTATTTCTCTCAATAATTCGAATGACTTTTGATGCAGAAAAAAAATTAAAGGGGCGAAAGCGCCTCACCTAGAAAGCCACCGCGGGGGCGAGTAGTTTGTGTAAACAATCCTCGCTCTTTTGAAGGCGCGCAGTGCCCGTGCAAGATCTCAATAACTCGAATGACTTTTTGATTCAGGAAAAAAGTAAAAGGCGCGAAGCGCCCGTGCAACGAAGGGTCACTCAGCTGGGGATATGCGTATTTAGGGAAAAAAGTGCATTCTATAAATATTGTTTCTAAAAATCTGTTTAAAATTTAATTTCATGGTATAGAACAGCGGTTCGCAAAGGTGTTTCGCGGAACCCCAGCTCAAATTTTCTCCTAAAGTTTCTTCTCTAAAGAAGAAAGTAATCATGAAAGCTAATGAATAGAATTTGCCTTTCAGACAGTTAACATCCTCTTGTATGGTCGATAACAAGATTGGGGTTCTTTGAAGTAAATGTGAAGCACTAAAAATTTCGTCGTCAAAAAGTTTGGGAGCCGCTGGTATAGAAGTAGAGTCTATTTATGCAATAAAACAAGGATCCTCACATTTGGAGCCGTTGGAGAATGTTTTCTGCTGTAATTGACACATTTTAAGAATAAAATTGCCGTATTGGTCTGTATAGGTATAATGTTGAATTACTTAACAGGTGTTCCCAACTTTTACCCTCTACAGTGTACACTGATTCACTGCACGACGGGCCCTATAGTTGAAGCAAACTTAACCTGATAGCATTGTGAAGGCTACGCGAATCTTAATCACAGCATTACGACCCTGCCAGGTTAGGTTTTCATTAACTATAGTTCATTACATTATTGGCTCAATGCATACATCTTTTATATTATTTGCCTAGCTTGTTCCCGGTTACCACATGAGAATTTTCTTATTTCTTTGTCAAATATACTCTTCATTTTGAAGCCTATCGTTGTGGCTACTGACAAAAAGTAGACCCACTGTCTTTTTTTTTTAATTGAAAAAAGAATGTTTTTTTATAACACATTACTTCTTCGAATACCTTCCAAAGCTAAGGTGCAGTGCCTCGGTTCGATAAAGTGTTGCGCTAGAAACGCAATAACCGTAGGTTCGATCCTGCTGTAAGTTTTTTCACTTTTCAATGAATTTTTTTCAACGGTTAATTTTGCTCCGAACTTCCAAGAATTTCTAATCTAAAACCACTGAACGTTTTAACATACAGTTGTACTATTTCAATTAAAACTGGAAAAGAACATCTTGGTTTTAGCATGCCAATTTGGCAGAAATACTATTTCTTAAAGGTTATCATTTTTTTTCTTAATACTTTATAGAACTACGAAAGTAACGCATCATTTTATAATCTTTTAACAATTCTCTTTACACTTGTTTTCCGAAAAACTGCGTGTATTAGCCTGTTTTTTTTTTTTTTTTTTTTACTTTTTTTGCACCTGTTTTTTTTCCTGAAGAAAATCGATTTTTTTCAGCATCGCGAAAGCTTTGCATGGGCCAGCTAGTTTATGAATATTACACTTTTAAGGGGTCACAGTACCTCAAAAATGACCAAAAGACCAAAAAAAAATTTATTGCTTATTTCAAAAGTAAAAGTTATTTGACACACTCGGAAAAAATAGCATTGCTCTAGCTAAATTATTTGAAAAGTGATGAGTGACTTTAGGGCATGCATGCTATGTGTTCCAATGGAACAGCGAAACTTTAAAGTGCTTTTTCTCGATGATCAGTTTTTAGTGTTCTATGTTACTGGAAATGCTAAGGAATTTTTTCTATTTAAGATACAACTTTAAAGCAATATTTTTTGCACTCAGGATACTATATTTAAAAAAAAAACTGTGCATTGAATAAGCACTTCATAAATTACTAAATTTTTTAGAGCTTTTTAAAGTTTGAAAAACAAATTTTTCTAAGAATTTTTTAGATAAGAGGTCACAAAATATTTTCAAATCAATATATAAAAAATGAATGCACAGACTTATAGAGGTAATTCTTGTGATCATTTAGCAAAAAGAAATTTTGAAATTAGCGCAGAAACAAAAAAGCCTTCTGGTTTTTAAAAAATTGAAATTTTCCTAATTTTTTTCAAATTTTCAAAAAAAAAGTGGGCAAAATTTTAAATGTTTGAAAATAAATTATTGATTGTTAAATAAGAGCAGAAACAAATATTTCAAAGAATTACATTTTTTCACGTAAATTTAAGAAAATTGTTAGAAAGGTATTGTAACCCCCCTTAAGCGAAACAGAACCTCTTATTCTTATCAAGCGTTTTTCCCTATCATCAAACTTCTTTCAAATCTAAAATATCACAAATGTTGCAATATTGCTTATTTTAATATTGAATAAACTGACAAACACCGCTGCAAGCAACAACTATAAGTTTTCTATGAATTGTTTAAACGAAAAACAGGATATATTAATACAACTTAGAGCCACTCTGTATACATTATATTTAGCTCATAAAATCATATTCTATATTAAATATAAATATTTCATACTTTTCTCCGCCTTATTTCATCACAGTTTAGATATGATACAAAAGAAACTTATTCGTGCTTAGGTAACTCTTTTGTTCAAAACCTGCATTTCTGTTTCCTCTAGTCGCTTACGTCATGACTTGATAAACTTTTTTTAGTTTCCTAAGTAAAAGAAGTCTTATAAAGTTGTGCTTTGAATATCTCAGAAAGCAAATAAACTGTGATCGCTTCAGGTTCAGTTTTGCTTTAGATAATAAAAACACTAGCGGAGTAAAGTCGAAGATGATATAATGTATTCTTCCCCTTTAGTGTTCTTTAGATGCCTGAATAGTATTTGCCTTGTTACGAAAAATGTTTTCAATACCTGGTCATTGTGTTTTATAACTTTTATGCATTATAAAAAATACGGGAGTTTTAGGGATTTATTTACTTATTTCTGTCAAAAAAGTAAATCCTCTGTTTTTAACAAAAACAACATTTTCTCTCTTTTTTAAATTTAGGAACATATGCTTCCAACTTGGTGAAACGGAACTGTGTGCAGTGGCGAATTTACAGGCTTGGGACCTGTCACAATGCAGATTTGGGGCTACTTAGAGGTGAACAGAATTATGTAGACTATTTTTCATGAGCCTTTTGTATTCTCATTGGGGCCCCTATGTCGTGGCGGCCCCTCGCAATTGTGATAGTTGCGACACAGTCAATCTACCTCTGAGTATGTGGATGTCGTAATCATGTCGTATGTGCTAGTAGATCTGCTTTACACTAAAAACAATTCCGAAATACCACTATGCTGAATTACCAAGACAGCTCTTTTAAAAAAATCCAGATGAAATTGAGGCAGAATTGCAAGCAAACACCGAGCAACTTATTTGTCTGCAATTCTTGCAAAGCTATAACATTCAGAGGCTGCAGTTTGCCCTCGTTTTGGGCTCGATCAATTTGAAAGCGCTGTAACTGAGCTGAAAGCGAAGCACCTAATAAAGGAGATGAATATACAGATACACAGTCCAGTCACATTAATGTGACCACATGTCAAAAGCCAGAATAACCACCTTTCACAGAGTGGACTGCTGTGAGACGTGCAGGAAGAGACTTAGTTAGGGCCCTGAAGGTTTTCACTAGTAGTTTGACCCATGTCGACTCCAATACCGTGGCCAACTGCGATAGATTGGGCGAGTGAGGATTCATGGCGCGAATAGCTCGATCGAGATGGTCCCACATATTCCCGATTGGGACTGAGTCAGGAGAGTTTGCTGGCCAGGGGAGAAAGGTAAACTCATCCTGGTGCTCTTCGAGCCACACGCGTACACTGGCAGCTGTATAGCACTTCGCATTGTCCTGCTGATGGATGACTTCATCCTGAGGAAAAACAATGCATATATAGGGGGTTGACATGGTCCGCAAGAACAGATGTGTACTTGTATTGATTCATAGTACCTTCTACACTGATCAGTGAACCCAGAGAATGCCAGGAAAACATTCCCTAGATCATAATGCTCCCACCTCCAGCTTGGACAGTTCCGGCAATGCTGCAGGATGGTTGGTTTCAGAGGTTTTAAGCCTCATACGCCAACGTCCATCAGTCGGATGGAGCATTAAACGTGATTCAACAGAAAATGCTACATGTCGCCACTCAATGGACGTCCAGCTGCGGTACTGGTATGCAAATTCCAGGGTTTGATTACGATAGACAGTATTAGCATATGTGCATGTACCAGGTTTCTGTTTCGGAAGCCCAGACGCAGCAACGTCCGCTAAACAGTAGTTTGGGAGCCGATGCTGGTAGCAGCCCCTTGGTTCATCTGAAGGGTCAGTTAACCAGAACGCATCTCCGCAGCCATTGTTCGCCTCTGTCATCTATTGCTCCTGGTACAACACATTTTCCATGTCGCTGATTTTGGACAGTCCCATTTTGCCACTCATGGTACACTTTTACCACGACGGCAAGCGAACAACTCAAAAAATCAGCCATTTTGGAAATGCTTCCACCCTTGGCCCGAAAGCCAATGATCATGCCCTTTTATACGTCGTATAAATCGCTTCGTTTTTGCATTACGCTAACGACAGAAAGGTTTTCCAAATCCTCTCACACCCTTTATATACCCTCAACTGCACTGTGCTACCAAGTGCCTTCTGTTATTGGTTATTTAACGTCGAAGTCGAAAGTACGTGGTGGTCACATTAATGTGACTGGACTGTGTATTTTCACACTTGTAACTAAAAGTCTTTTCATTGCAGTGATATATCCTGCATTTATGAAACTGATAGCGATTCAAGAAACGTTTTTGCAAAAATACTTGTTTTTTGTAAAAAACAGGTAGAAACCTGTGAAATGCCGGATGGTTGAAAGGAAATAACCTGTTACGTTTTGTAATTTTCTAACAGTGTAGCCCGGCTTGGAGCGGTAACGTATAGCTTCTTACGTCAACTTTTTCTTTCACTATACGAGATTCAGATTAATATTACCATGTTTTCGGGCTCTCCTTGGTATTCTACATCAATTTTAGCTAACAGTGTAGAAGAGATTTCAGTTTCAATGAGGAAAAAAATGTCTCCAGCTAGATTATATCTGTTCTAGACTGATTATCTCTCATAAGTGTGAAACTGCAATATATGGATGTCTTAATCAGACTGTTGACATATGCTTGTGATTCTCCTTTTGCTCTGGATTGGGGGGGGGGGTAGTTCGAAACTTATGATTGATGTTGTGTGATAAATATACAGTTTCTTCAAAAAAAAAAACACACACACACACACACAAACACAATATATATTTGGAGGAATACGTAGGTTGCATCATAACCACGAGCCAAACATAGAGTATTAATGGTGTAGACATACGTAAGCTTCTAAACATGTTATTTTTCGAATTGTGAAACAGCTGAAATAAACTAGTGTGCTTTCTGGATTTCAATTATTTATCATAATAGGTTTTTGGTTAATTTCTGCTAATTATTATTCAGTATTTTTTTAAAAATATTTTTGTTTCCGACAAAGGATTAAATCTAAAGAATATGTTTGGCAGCGTACTAAAGTGGCATGATACGAGAATGGTCGACTTTCAACTCTTGATTAATATTTGCAACATTTTAACAGTTGTAGTTTCAGTTTACAAGTTTTAGTTTTAGTTTACAATTTTAGTTTAGTTACAAATTTTATAGGTTACAGTTTTAGTTTTAGTTTACAATTCACATGATATTCATCTATGGTAAATTACAGTTGAACGGACCCTATTTACATGACGTCATTGCAGGTCTTGATCGCCCGCTGAGGGAAGTGTAATAGACGAAATTCCGGTTCTCTGGTGTCTACTAACACTCGTATTTTTTCAGCATGAAAACTCCTATCTTTATTCAAAAAAGTCCTTTGAAAGTTTTTACTTAGAAACGATATCTTGGGGTTACAAGTGAAACACACTAAGTCAAAATTATTAATTTTCAGATTTTTAGTTAATCTTACACACAAAAATGAGCTGTTTCTACTGGTGAAACCCACTAAGTCATATCTTTATTATGCAATGCTATACTAGTGAAACACACTAAGTCGTATAATTAATAATAATTATTAATGCCTTACCATTATCATGCTGGGGATAATAATATAAAACAAGCATGCCAGAGTCAAGAATGGTTCGTAACAACCAAAAAACACCATTGCTATAATTTAATTTGATTTAATTATGTCAATTCCAAAGAAGTTAAAATAAAAATTTTTTGATCAGCGTTTTCTCAAAATCATGTTTTTTGACTTAGTGTGTCTAACTTGTAACCCCACGATATAATAGGATGATGATTGACTCATTTGGTGCGAAATATTCTCTTAATGAGCGTATTTTTTTGATTAAAGTCTCTTAGGCCCTCATAAGAAAAATAGGTAAAAGGTCACATTCTTTTCGTTTTCCATCCCTTTTCTTTGAATTTTCTAGCAATCCTAAGCATGTTCATTATGCATTTAAATACCAGTTATCACTAAATAAAACTAATTTCTTTTGTACTACTAACACTCAGTATTGATCAAAACACCCACAAACGAAAAGTTAAACGGACCGTTGCCACACCGTGAATAGGGTCCATTGTGTTTTTTCATATACAACGAATTTAACGCGACATGTACTAAAACCAGCATAGAGAGAATGCATGGAGAGCACTGACCTCTCGCGTAGGCCAGCAGTAGGAGCAAGATGGGCCAGTTGTTCCTTAGCAGCATATTAGTGGGAGGGGGCCACCGACGACGAGTGCTGGACGGACCTCGTTCCTCGGGGGGCCACGGCAGACACATGGCGCCCGCACTCCCACGGGCGACACATCCTGCCTGCAAGGAAAACAAATTCGCACATTAGACATCGCTGATTCTTACTGCTGTACAGGCAATATAGTGCTCTTCTGGTAAGTTGATCTCTGTCTTTGACAATGCTTATCCCTTTTATGGGCAATAGGGCATTTGGTGTTGAGTTGAGTTGAAATACTTCCGTAGTCCTTTTCCAAATGTATTTCAACTAAAATCCCTTTTTTATTGCCCGAAAAAGATGTAAATGTTGTTAATGTCGGAGGTCAACATACCAGAAGAGCAATATAAGTACAGTTTGTGTGGGGGGGGGGGGGTGAAAGAAAGCACACAGACATACATACATACAAAAACATTCGCATATACATGGTAATCCAAAATTGGGCGTATCTAATCACTTATGGTTGAATGTTTATTATACATAACTTGAAGAACAAAGCTTGAAGTCTAAAGGGTCAGTCAGAAACATCGTTAGAGCACCACTCATGCCGTAGTACAGCTGAATTCTGTGTCATGTGTTTGTGCATTTTGACGAAAAAAAAAATAATAATATAATAGCTAATATAATAAAAAATATAATAGCTAACATAGTGTTGAAAATAAAGGGTGATACACCCACTTCCGTTTCAACAGACGAGTAACGAAATAATTTGAACACCTATGAAGACGCCATGGTCCACCCATTGGTTAAGGAAAAAAAGATATCAGTCACTCAATTCATGGGTGTTGCTAAGTTTACCATACGTTCTAAAATAGTCAATAATGATTGCATTTTCAGAGTCGGAAAATGACATTAGTGTTGAAACGCTGCGTGCTCTGATTGGAAACAGCTCATTATTTTCGGTGCGATAGAAATACTGCATCAGCCGTTATGACACACTGTTAAAACTGCAGGTTATATATGATACCTTTTAGCTCGAAACATTTCAGCATCAGCGGCACCCCCTGAAGGACCACCACTTTCCCTGCTACTTAACTCCCTATGGCACCCTTGAAGGTGCTATTTGGCTCCCTAGGGTACCTTTGGTATGCCTTGTGGCATATATAGGGTGCCACACAACCTTCAAGGGTGCCGCTTATGCTGCAACTTTCAGTCTAAAATGTGCCATATGCAACCTGTAATTTAAAAGTGCAACGAACAGGAAAGGCAGTTATGCGTCACTTGAGAAGTATAAAACAGAATAGAAAGAAAAGCTTTCTGAGATGGATAAAAGCGAGTTGACTTGAATAGCAGTCTGAAAGCTCAAGCAATCTCTTTCTCAGATAACGGCAAAGATATCTGAGTCATCTCCCCGGAATCCTATTTCAGAAAGAACTTCTCGAATGAAGATTCATGGTTTGAACACTTTTGGAAAAGGTTCGTGAACCGCTGGGGACATTACGGCACACTTTTCTGTGACGCCAATGGTGTTAAACCATTAGCCTCATCAACAGTAGCAAGTGATTGGTTTAATCTTTCAATCTTCACTCCTTTCAGTCAACTGGAAGGGTTTCTTTGTAGAGCAAGCACACAGAAACATATTTCCTGGACTTATTCTACACGACTTTAAAGCATGGAGGTATGGATTATGAGAAAGGGGGAGGAAATATCTTTGCATCGAATTGGACCATTTGTTACTCTACTCGGGCGGTTAGGTAACAACTGCTCACTATGTCGATATTCTATGGGAGCAGGTGAAACCTGTTGTCCATAGTTTATTTCCAGGAGAATGCCATCTTTATCAATAAGACAAGGTTCCACTCCACACGACTTTAATTGGATCATCCACTTTAATGAATGAAATCACCAAAAACAGAACAATATCTAGTTTTTTTAATTAGCCGCTTTATTAAATTAAAACTGTTTAGAACAAACGTGATTCATATAAGCAGCGGCCACTGTAGTAACTTTATGTTCGCATTAAATCTTGTTCATGACCTCTTCTCTAGGAACCAGTTTCACGATAAATTGTTTACATGTGTCACAGGAGCACATGTGAGCAATTGAATGTATTTTGTAAAAATACCATAAGGTAAAAGAATTAATCTAATAAAAATCTCTCGTAATCCCATGTCACAAAGAAAAAGCTATTCAATAATGGAGACGTTTCTGTCCCGAGAAACTCTCAATGTTAAAAAAAAGTTCATACGTGCCCCCCCCCCCTTTCCCTCTATGTAATACGTTTTTTCAAACTGTTCAAAAAAAAATAAATACCTCGAATAAAAAAATAAAACTTTTGGTTGAGGTGTCGGCTCCAAGATCTTTAGAACAAATAAACGTTTGTTCCCACCATGTCCACAAAATAAATACCTTATATCAGAATTTCCTTATGTCGGTACCGCACTTTCTCAAAATTTTTATTTTTTACTACTTTAATATTTAATTTATTTTTTACGCTAACGTTAAGATTATTTTGTTTTTAACGCTATTTTTGCTATGAAATGAGTGTTTTAAAATTTTTATTGTGTTTTTGTTTAGCTGAAAAGCATATTACAAAACTATTATATTTTTCTTACACTTAGTTTTTTGGGATCTCTATCAAAATGTGAGTTTCTCATCTCATAAAAACTACTAACTATTTGCTAGTAATAATGTAAAATCAATTGATTTGACAATTTTTGCACCAGAGACGGCATTTAATAAAAAAAATTTAAAAATGTTCATGTTCAGTGAAAAAAAAAATGTAACACATTAATGTTGTGAATAATTTCCGAAAGAGCACTTTTTTCACAAAACAAAGCTAAGGACTTAAAATTTTCTCACAAATCGCATGAAAGGTATGTCTGCACGTAACATGAAATTAATACCTGCAATTCCATCTGTCATCTGCATTATTCGCACAAATCTTTTGATGTAGCCCAATAATTCTCATCTTGATACGCCTCAGCTATGAATACTAAAAGATCTTAGTAATGGAGTGTTGGCTGCAATTTATGACTCAGTTTTCCCGTATTTCTGCAGAAATTTGAAATAAAATTTCTATGGAGCTCTTTCACTAATCGCTCTTCAAAGCAGAATAAATAAATAGCCGAAAAATTCTAAATTTAATTGCATTCTACTAGCGCCTTGTATCAAATAAGTTCTTCTATAGCGCGTTGCATTCAATAACACAATAAAGAAGCACAAAGAGAATAGGAGGACTGAACGAATATTTTTCCTTTTGATTTCAAAGAGAACAGAGCCGTTATCTGAAATGTTGTTTTTGAGCAATGCAGATTAATTTACCAAACATTTGTTTAGTATGCAAAGTATATATGTTAGTATATTTGTTAGTACCCTTTGCAATATAGTTCATAATTACGAAGCAATTAAGTACTACATTTTCTCAAGTTAAAAGCATTTTTTACATCTGTTTCATTGAAATAAGGCACAGTTTTGCTAAAGCTAACTATTATGTAGTAAAAGTACAAAAGTAGTACAATTGAACAGAGCATACGTACAGTTCTTAAAAACAATCCAGAATTTCAACAGAATCTCAACGAAAAAAAGTAATATAAAGCAAATGTACCAATAATGGGCGAAGTAAATGTACTAGGATCACTGATTCAGTCCGGAAAAACAAGCTTATATGACACGAAGGGATACAAGTAAAATTTAACTGATTCGTTGCAATCCTTCTTACAAATATTCAGAAGAAAAACTTAACTCACCTGATGTGGTTTGATGCGGATGAGTCCTTCCATTAAGTAATACTGTTAACAGCTTTTACTTTTACCAGTTCAAACAGATTTTTTTCGAGGGCAAATCTAATCTTTAAGTGTTATTTTGTTTACAATTTTTAAAAAATCCGGAAGGTATTTATGTTTCAATAAATACTTACTAACCTGTAAACACGTTTAGGCTAATTTTAATGATGTGAAGTGAATGGCTAGGCCCTGAACTTTTTCCTGAAAGGTTTCGGCATTGAAAAGCGAAAATTACTATTTCAGGCTATAATTGTGATGACATTAGAGTTCAGTGAATCATTAAACACCATTCAAAATTAAAGTCTTTAATGAAACGCAATTTTAAACATTTTTTTGTTCTTTAAGGGTCCGGCGGTTATCACACGGTAATTTTTTGACATTAAAGTTTCTAAAAAAAATCCCAGAAGAAATAAATAAGTTCTCTATGTGGAATTTAGGAATGGGGTTGGGGTTTGAGAGCTCTCGTCCAGAAAATTTCAAAAACATAAGACCAAAAGAAAAATCTCAATTTTAGTCTTATTCATCTTGTCTAAAAGAGTTCCACTTCATGCTCCTGGGATAGACTTTAGCCCCTTTACCCTTTGGGTGGGTGTGTTGCTGTTTGTCAGCAGTTAAAAGGATATAGAGGGAGAAATAGGATGGAGCCACTTTTTCTGAAGGAGAAGAAAACATTTTTTTTACGTTTCTTCAACTTTAAGATTTCCTAATGGGCCCCTCAAAACCTCGGGGATTATAGGCAACCACTTCTTAGTCTGTTTTGTAATCTAACCCTGTTTGTCACCCAAAGAGTGTTCTCCATCAATGTTGTGTGGCCGATGATCCTCAAACCTTTATTAATTCCGGACTGAGTCGTCGATAGTCTTCATGCCTAGCAAGACTACGATCAGGGTACACAACAACACTTATGTTCATACTGGGAAAAAAAGTTTTCCTAACTTGCACAAAATGTAACGAACAAACAGCATCGTTTGAACACATTCTTGGTTGCATTTGGCTGACTAGGAGGAAACTCTTTTCAACAAACTTTTTGCCGATTCTTGATTTTTAGTGTTATTGATGTTATAGACATGATTTAGTTTTAGTAAAATTTAGATTTTTCTGTGTAGTTACAGATAATGAAGGTAGTAGGTGTATAGCTGTTTTACTATTAAATGTCCATGGATTTGTGTATTTCCACTGGGGATAGTAATTTTAAAAAATGGTAGTAAAACATTTAGAACATTAACTAAGACTAATTGAGGCCCAGTGCATAAACTGTTTGTTTAATAAAAAGGATAATTTGATTTTGCATTTTTTTTCCTAAAACCCACTGTCATTTATTTTTGTGCTCCATTTTTAAAAAAAGATTCTCAATTTGTTCATTTTAAAAAAACAAAATTTTTCTTAAGCATTTCTCTCTGTCTCATATGCCTCAATATCTCTCCTTAAAAAGTTGATTATAATTATCGCTTCAAATTGAAGAAAGACAGAGTTTAAAAATTTCAGTTAGCTGCTGCAAATAATATGTATTTAAAAAATTAAATTCTTCTGTAAGAAATATTATTAGTATTATTAAATACAAGCAATGCTGTTCAATGCTAACAGGGACTTTACTGTTGTCGGATATACTGCAAAGTGTACCAAAATAATAAACTTCCAGAAGAAATAGGAAAAATATCAGTCGATAACGCTTTTATGTGAAAACAATATAAACTCTCAAAGAAGTTAAATAAAATTTAGTTCATGAGAAATGGAATTAAATCATTACACATAAAATGAAAGATATGGTATAATTTAAAATGACAAATAAAAATGACAAGGGATCAAAATATTGCAAAAAATAAATTTTATTTTATGAATCGTCTGACTGAAATCAAAATGAGACTGGAGAAATTTCTTGGAATGAACTTTTTACAAAAGTGCGATTAAAAATCATTTGAAATTTATAGTTACCACTAGTTATATTATTGCTAGTTATATTTTTACTATAGCATTGTTATTACGTAAATCAGATAAATTTTCCTTGAAACGTTACTAAACGGAAAAAAAAGAGAAACAAAGAAAGTTTTTAAGAAAAACTTTTTATGGTATTTTTAACCAGTAACGTGGTAAATTTAACAATGACAGTGAAATCAAAGCAAAACAGCTCAGACAAATTTATTTTCTTAATGAATAGTAATTCGAAAATAGAAGGAAAGAAAGAAAAATTATTAACCTTAATTAAAAATATAAGCACAGGAATGTTTTTTTAATGGTTAGTGATAAAAGAAACTGAATTTTTTAAAGCTAAAGAGAATAACAAAGAAATAAAATGTAATCTAAAAAAGATTAAAAAATAACAAATGTAATGAGAAATTTTTAAAGGTAAATTTTGTAACAGTTTTTTAATGCTAATGTAGCTCAATAGGGTTTAACGATGCATATACTTTTAAAAGAATTAATGCTTTAAGAGGATTTGAAAGTTTTTTCCCTTTTTATTGTATTGCCATGCAATAAAAATCTACAAGAACAAGATAGACATGTTTTATTTTTAGCGGAAATATACCAGAGAAATTAAATACATCGAAAATAATTGCTAGTTGAATGAAAACTTAACAGACATAAAAAATAATTATGATTTATTTAATTTGCTATTTATTCGTTTGGTATTTTAATTATTACCTCAAATAGAAAAGTGACAAAAGTAAGATATACGTATGTGTAATACGCACGTCTAGATTTTAGTTTTTAAATAAGAGTTCTTAATAGTTTGCGGAAAATTTTGTAGTTATTTTTAGGTTAAATTAATTAGGTTAATGCAATGCAAATGAATGTATCGTTATAATTTCACAAAAAAAGGCTATTTGGCGCTATAACAGAGGAGTCAAACCAGTGTCAGTTAGACGAGACTCCCATAAACAAAGTTAAACTCGGTCGATAGTTTAGTTATCAATCTTTGTAAAACGGTTTTTCCTTGTTTATAGAAAATCTTTCGTTAGATCATATAGAAATCAAAATATTTCAGTAAGACATAAAAATCTACCTTTTTAAATAGTGCAATTGAACGAAATATGTTGCAAACAAAAACAAATGAAAGATCAAAATGAGGTGTTTTAGTCAAGATTTTTCAAACAAAAAAGATTGAATGGAGAAAGATAACAGAAAATTCATCCAAAAGTTATTATAGGAATAAAAAGCAATTTACGATCCAGAAACATTTTCACTATGTCATAACTCTAATTTATTTATTTATTTATTTTTTTTTGGCTTTTAAACATTAAGTTCGTTTTATTATTATTATTTTTTTTTGACTTGTTGAGCAATCAAGAAGATAGCTTGATGATCTCACTTCAGGAATCCTCGACGGATGATTCGTGACGTGTCGATTTGTACGGCATTCGTAATTCGTCAAAACCAGTTATTTGTTATTTTTCAGTTTCGTCGCATAACAGATCCGAAAATGATAACACAACCTCTAATTTTATGCTAAACTTCATAGGAAATACAGCTTTATTTTTTAATCAGCTAAAAATTTAAAATTCTGTTAAGAACTTCCAGGATTATCTTTGTTAAACATACTATAACCAAGCATACCAGTTATCTTAGTCAAACAAACCCCCAAGTTCTGTCGGTAATTTCCAGGATTATCTTTGTTAAACATACTAATCAAGCATACCAGTTATCTTAGTCAAACAAACCCCCATGTTCACATGTGCCCCGTTAGTCATTACGTAAAGAAAATAAAAACCTATTATGTCAGAGAATCGATGCTTAAAAACATCAATGCTTTTGGTTGATGTATCAATAGCATCGATGTTTGAATATCAAACAATCAATGTTTTAAAACATCGATGTTTTGTCCTCAATGTCGCAACTCCAATTGTATAGTAGCGAGCATGGATATTTTCTCTGCATTTACACTACATTGACAGAGAAAACACTTTTAGGGAGTTCGGCAATTTTTACTGGCATTTTCGCGTACAGAGCGGGCGTAACGAAAACGTTTGTCCTTAATTTGAAAACTATATATATATATATATATATATATATATATATATATATATATATATATATATATATATATATATATATATATATATATATATATATATATATATATATAGTATAAAGGGTGAAAACCAAATGTACTGCTTTGAGGAGTTAATTTAAGAGGAAAAGAAGTTTAAGAACTACATGAGTGATATTGGCTAAATTTGGCAGCTGAATTCTTAGCGTTTGTTGGTAGATGCGGCAAAAGCGATTGAAAAAAAATTGCCTGTAAACTCTAAACATTCACCTGCCAAATATTGTAAGCATCCAACTTGTAGTGGTTAAACTGTTTTAAAAAATCAACTGTGCGAATTCTGCACATCTGATTCAGACAAACTGTATATAGATAGATAGACAGATAGATAAATACATAAAAGGATTTGATTTTTAATTATGAAGTTATTTAACTTTTTATTTAGTAAATGTTTGACTTAAGTTTTCTTAAAGAAGAAAATAATTTCACTCAGCTTTGAGAAGAAATCTTAAGGCAATTTGAGACACAGAGAAAATGAATCTCTTACATAAAAATTCTGGGAGAAAAAGAGAAAAGCTTTGAAATTTAGGATACTTTTCTCAAAATTTTGCGTCGTTTCATTATGCTTTTCATAGAATCTTAATCAAAGGGCTATCAGCAAAGTAAACAAGTATTATATTCCGCTAACAATGAATTTTCCAAGAATTTTAAAAATAAAATAAATGAAAGTACAGTACAGGATTAAAAGGAACCTATTCTGAGACTGTTCTGAAATATCAGTCGGAAAATGTTGAGCATGTAAAGTAAATAAAAAAAGCACCGAGAGTGAAAGAATGAAAGGAGAAATAAAATGCAACAAAATAATACGAAGAGTGCCGAAAGACGTCTACTACGTAAATCCTACCATAATGTCAAAAATCAGTTAAGATGCAATTCGAGATTCCGTAATATGATCTTCAAAACGAGCAGCAGCGCAAAGAATAAACGGAGGACAAAAAGCTAGGAAATAGTGGAATAGAAGGGGAAAATATATTCCCTGGGATATCAAATAAAATGTCTGACCCGCATAGCCCGTGAATGGCCAGGAATTCGCAATGAAGAGCTGCTTTTTTCCACGGGAATGGCCTCATTGGAGCGCCTGTTGCGCCATCTTTTGGGAAAAATGCAAACTTTTATTCAGCTATTTTTATCATCGAAAAAGGAAAAGAAAAGCAAAAATATACAATAAAGAGAGAGGAGAAAAAACATTGCATCGAATATCAGAGATTTTTATTGCTACGTTTGTGCAATGAACTCTTTCAATGGAGTGGAAAAGCTAAATCGACTGTTTTCTCTCGAGTTTTAGCATACGGTTAGACTATTGCGAATTCTATTTCGCACAGAAAGGGAGTTTAAGTTCTGTTTTACATTTCTTAAGTGGTAAGCCCCATTTTTATGAGGAGAAAAGATGAAGAAAATGTGGGTTCTTTGAGAACGAGCGAAAAGTTCGTCTAGAGCTAGTCGAATCTCTTTTCCCGCTGATTTCTATCGAGGGCTGAGCAATGATGGTTATCATTCTTTTTGTTTTTCTTCATCTTGTTTTTTGATAGCAACACAAGAAACCACAGTGTTTGGTATTCCTTACATTTTAAAGTTTTATGTACCTTTCAAATATTTCTTAATGTTAATCATATCATTAACTTGGCTTGAATGATGTTTTACAGTTTTATTATGTTTACAGTTTTAATAAGTATTAAAAGAATACAAAAAGCTCTTTGGTACCATGCAAAAATTATTAAGGTCTCGGTGACCCTATTTCTACAGCCAGCCGTAGCATTTATAAATCAGATAAACCAATTAAATTGGTAGGTGCGGGAGTTTTTTTTTATATAAATTTCATCGGCGAAATTAAGCAAAACAATTCACATTAATATTGTTTTTCGAAAAATTTTCTTTATGAATGTATAAACATTAAATTAAGTTAAATTTAAAAATGAAAAAAAGGATTTTTGAACTACTGTTATCAAGAGCTAATGCTTCGAACAAGTCAGCTAATTATTATTAAATATGAATCGCGCGGTAATGTTTAATTTGAGCTTATATGCTCTTACATAATTGAAAATTGTAGCTAGACATCGCGGTATATATATCTGAGTTAAATAATTTTATTAGGTTTTAGTGACAAAAACTCAAAAACGTGGGAGTTGATATAAGTGAACGAAGTATCGATATGATAAAAAATTAATAACAGGTTTTGTTACTATACCCCTTTACTCCTTTATCAGAAGATATTTAAATATTAATATATTGGATAAAACATCAATCTGTTTTTTAGAGAGTACGAAACAGTTTTTTCCTCTCTCGATGGTTTACAGCAGTGGTTCTCAACGGGGGCAAAACCACCCCCCGGTGGGCGGTGGGAAGGTGCCGAGGGGCGGTGAAGATATATTGGGCGGCAGGGGGGCGGTGGATATATTTTGGGCGGTAAGGGATCGGTGAGTATGTTTTGAAATGTATTTGTGAAGATCTTGGAGCAGATAATTGTAAATGGAGGGAGCAAGTCCAATCATTGGCTTAGAAAAGGCTGAAACAACGGTCCCAAGTCACATGGTTCAACATCAGCGAATGAGGGACACGTTTGCGTAGAACAAGTGAAAGAAACCAGATTTCTTCCAATAATGTACTTTAAAATTTTTCACGTGACTTGAGATCTGTGTTTCAAGAATTGGAGACTTTACTCTCTCCACCTTTATTCATTATCAATGGTGAGGATGTGTTTGTGTGGGGTGGCAGGAAACCCTCTTCTCTTACATCGCCAAAGGATAGCTTTAAAATTTATTTTCTGGGGTTATCTCCCGAACCCTGATCTTTCTCCTAACGTCATGAAAGATGGCCTAAAATTTGCCAATAGCAATTGAAATTCAGAAAATTTTCTGGAGGTGGGTCCCCCTTTCATAGCGTAACTGAATAAAATAGCCTAAAAATGTGTTTTATTGATGTCCATTTGAAAAATGTTCGAGGAAGATTCCTGAATCCTCCCTGTGCCTGCTCTCCTAACTTAGACAGCCCTATCTATATACATACATAAATATAATTGCGCTATAAAGTGTCACTTTTAAGAAACTTCCTGGGTAAAAATCTAGAACGACGCGCCGCATTTCCTACATAACCATACATAGCTGAAATTTTCGTTTTTAGGCATTTCCGTCGAAGAGTTACGGAAACCTTCATTCTCAAAGGTTTGATTTTTTCACGAAGGTTCATTCTCAAATATTTGTGAAAGGCTTAGTGATTTTGTAAAAATAATTACGGGAAGGAATCTCGACCTACCCGCCTCTTTTCAGATCGTGACCAAACAGAGCCTAAAATTGCGTTATTACGAGGTCAGTTTCTAAAAATTTCTGGATGAGAGCCACGTGACTTGACCATCTTTTTGTGTCGTTAGATTATCCCCTAACAACACCAAAGGCAGCTAATAATCACATTCTTTGGAGTGCGACGTGAAACATTTTTCCAGAGAACACTCCTGAAACCTTACCATTCCCTCAACATAAAAAAAAAGTTTAAATTTGATTTTTTATACTTCAATTTCAGAGAACGCTGGAATAAGCTCTGACCCCCTAACATTACTAAACTTCAATTTTGAAAAATCTTTATAAGGGACCTTTTTCTCTCTAGTTAACGGTTTTCAAAAATTGCCTAAAATTACGTCAATTTTAAATGTTTTACAGGGGGTGGAATCCGAATTCGGGTCTCAAAACCACGAAACCTAAGATTAAAGAAACCGTATTTTCATACTTCATTTTCAAAACAAATTTCGGGGGATAGTCCCGGTATTTCACAGCCGTCTTTACTCTGATGTCACCAAAGACATTCTTAAACTGTTGTTATCTTATCTGACCTTCAAAGCAATAAATTACTACAAAAGATTTTTTTTCAATTGAACTTATCTTGTAATTTGTAAATTCAAATTACTTCAGTTCTCTTTTTTTCTTAAATTAAAACTTGATTGATAATCTTTAAGGGTGTAACTACGGGCTTTGTCCTTCTTGAGAGAAATAGACACAGATTTTCAGAGGGAAAAAATGCCCGCTTTTTCTAAAAATTATCTCATAAAGAAAAAAAAAGTATGGTTTTTTACTCTGTGATAATTTTTCAACTAAGTCTCAAAATGCTAAAGTTAAACCTATCAAAAACTACTACCCCCCCCCCGCCTCTTTCAGTTTTACGCAAAGGGGGCGCTGAAAAAAATGTCAATCCGAAAGGGGGCGGTAGCTGTAAAAAGGTTGAGAACCACTGGTTTACAGTATGTAGCAATATAAAGCAATTTCTACTCAAATGTTAAATTTTCTAATTACACTATTTTATTCCCTAACACAATTCGTGAATAGTTAAACTTGGATTGCTATGGTTTGAAAAGTAATTTTTAGAACGTTCTAGTTTCTAGTTTTAAATATTTTTAATCGTTTTTTCTCACACACTACCAGAAAAAACTCTTTTATTGCCTGAGTAACAATAATATCTGCGGTAAAAATTCTGTCGTATCTTGTTATTGAAGCTCTCACAGTAGATTTAATGCTTTTCTTATAAGTATAATCATATAAAGTGTTCAGAATATTTTTCTGAAATTAAGTGTTTATAAATAATTAACAACGATTCTTTCGACTTACAGTTGTTTTTTGGTAATTTTAAAGCTTATTTAGAGCTCATTTTCTCTGTTATCGTATACGAAATAAGCAAGTTTTAACTATATTTCATGGGTTCTTCCAAGATCATAAACAAGTACGAAGCATTAACTGGTGTTAAAAACCTTGCAAATAAAGTGAACTGTTAATATATTGTCAATTAGTTTTTTTTTTCATCAAAATGAGTAAAAATAAAACACATTAACTATAACATTGATAAAACTAAGCTATAAAAACTATTTCAGAAGAAAGCTCAGAAGCAAATCTGCGAGAGGAAACATTACCATGGGTTGAGCATGAATAATGCGTCACAATTTCAGTCAAACAATTAATCAATGATTTTCATGGGATAGCAAAGCAAAAAGTTGTTTCTGTTACATACATTGTAAGAAATTCTAATTCTTTCATGTATAATTCATGACAAGCAACAAAACTTTATCTTAAGTAATAATATATTTCTAATTTTTGTTATCACGGCACCTAACCATTAAACATTTTTGCTCAAGGAATACATTTCTCCTGCTGTAAAGCTTTTAAACCTTAGCTTACTGTACAGAAATTAATTATATTTATTATACCTGTAGAATTTATTGCACTTTAAAAGAAAGTGCCGTTTTTATCGTTACACTTCAAAAAAAGGTGTTGTTTTTACAGAATAATACGGGCAGCAGAGGTTCCATTTAAAACAGAAAAAGCACAGTAATAAACTGTAAAACTAGTTATATTACTAGTTATTATATTTAAAAACTAGAAATTTTACAATTTACTGCTGTAAAATTAGCATTTTTACCATAAAATTAGCTGTGTTATACTGTAAAGACACCAGTATAATACTGGCAGCAGAAGTTGCAGTTTAAAACAGAAAATTGCACAATAATAAACTGAAACTAGCAATTTTACAGTTTATCACTGTAATCTAGCAAATTTACAGTTTACTACTGTAAATTAGCAATTTTAGTTTATTACTGTAAAATTAGCTGTATTATACTGTAAAAACAACATCTATATTTATAGTACGCATTATTCACCAGTAATGATTTTTAAACATAAATCTGATAAGACAAATAAATAATTATTATTTTTGCTGTGACCTTTAGTGTGTGTGTGCTTCTTTAAGTAAATTTTTGACACAAAATGCAAATAATGGAGTAAAAGCGACACCCAAATTAGTGAGGCCACAACTTGGCAATGTCTTGTCAGCTTTGGCTGTAAAATGCGAGTTCTAATGCAGTTTGAGCTTGACGGTATCGGGGATAATTGGCGACGTTCCCCATCGAACCCAAACGTGAGCGAGACAAAGGTATTGGCAGGACTTTTATTGCATATCTTTTATACTGCATTTTGGCTTCCAGCTAGTTATTGTTATTGCTATTTCAGATTTAAGATGCCACGAATTGAATTTTTTAAAAAGTTTTAAAGAATTATTCTCTAAATCTAATGTATGCTTTCAGTGGAATGTGGGGTAAAATGAAATGATAACGTACCTCTTTTAAAAGGAAAAAAAGATAATTTTTGATTAAATTGTAGTACATAAATAAAGAAAAATGCGTTGTATAATAAAAGTTACAGTGGACTATTATTTTTTTATTTTATGTAGTAAATTTGTACCTAAAAACAAAATGTTTAAGTTTTTTTCACGATTCAGAGAAAAATAAAATATTTTCTTGTAATGAAATGCTTTTTATTTCATTATTAAAAAAGTTTTTAGTTTTAGTTAGTCAAATGAATGATTAAATTAAGACATCCATGAATAAATGAAAGTAAATGAAACAATAAATAAATAAATTGTATGATTAGAATATGAGAACAAATAAATGAGTGAATAAAATAGCTCATGGATAAGAAAATAAGTGAAAGAATGAATACATTAAAGACTTTTTGAATGAAATAATGTAAATGAGTTGATGAGTAAATGAATAAGTAAGCGATTTAGTAAATGATTAATTAAGTAAATGGAATGAACTAAATCATTTTATAGTAACAAAATTTTTAATAACTTACATCAAAATATTACAGTATGAGTGTCAATATTTGAAAATTTCTTGTATTATAATATGCTCTGATCGTTAGAAGTAACTTTTTTTTCTAACTGGAACAACCTATATGCAATCTGCGCTTTGTTAAAATACTACAAGATAGGTGGCACTAAAGCCAGAGTAACCATTCCATAATTTCACTTTGCCCACATGTTTGCCAAAATTTTTTGTATTATAATAATATGCTTTGATCTTCAGAAGTTCCTTTTTTCCTAACTGGAACAACCTATATGCAATTCTACGATACATTTTGTTAAAATACTACCAGATAGGTGGCACTAAAGAGAGAGTAACCATTCTTTAATTTCACTTTGTCTACATTTCCCTTCCGTTGCTGCTCTGCGAAGTATGTCGCCTTGCAAGAAAGCCACATGTAAAGAGTTCGAATACCTGACGCGTTTCCCCTTTTTCGACCTGACCGGAAGCGTGGCAACTCACTGTAGATAAGTTACTTGGCGAGAATAGTGTCCTTTCAGAGAAGCCACATGTAAAGAGTTTGGCTACAGTTTCAAAATAGATAGACAGTGCTCTCTTGAAGTTTTATTCGAGTTTTAGAACTATATTTTTATGAATGGAATTAATTAAAAAACTAATTAAATGAAATAAAATAAAAATAAAAATAAACGTTAACTTCAGAAGGCAAGTTGCACTAAAAATTAATTTTCGAAATCAATTTCCTTATCTTTCCATTAGTTTCGACAGGAGTCTTCTTTTATGATATTTTACAAGGAAAAGATTTACGAATAATTTTTGAAATTAGAAAATATTAACTTCGGCCTGAGGACAGCTTTTGGCCCATTTTTCTTCTAAAAATACAACATGACTTATAGTTCAATCACAATAATGATTGTTCAGTACGTGGCCCATAATATTGACAAATGATTTAATTCGTCGCAATAAGACAACATGAGTCATGATAACATTCAATGATATTTACTCTCCTTTACAAGTTTTATATATATATAATTTAAAAGAACTCGTTTTACTAAAATTATTTTTTGTTAAAAACAGATTTATTTATTCAATTATCTTTTCCAAGATTAAAATTAAAAAAAAAAAAAAAAAAAAAAAAAATACAGAAAAGAGTAAAAAAGAAAGAAAAGAGCGAGTTTCATTAATATATACTCTAAAATAACTCGTTTTACTAAAATTATCTTTAAGTAAAAAACATATTTATTTATTAAATTATTCTCTTTAAAAAAATTTAATTAAAAAAATCAAGAAAAGATTAAAACAGAAAGAAAAGAGAGACATTACACACTACTTGGCGTACATTTAGTTTGAATTATTAATAAATAACTTTCAGAGCAGAACGAAATATTAAGTAAAATATTTAGATTTTTGATACTAGAATGATTATATACAATTTCAATTCATTCGTGCTTGACACACGATAAGCAACAAAGCTTTCAGTGACGTTTCAAAGAAATATTTTATTTATAATTTTAGTTATCACAACACTTAACATTGAACACATTTTTCAAGGAGTACATTTAGCGACAAAAATAGTCTTGACGTTTACTACGTAATTTAAATAAGTAATAAAATTCAAATGAGAACTAATATAATCTTTTAATGATGAAAAAGTTTCGCAATTATAAACATTAATTTCAAAACAATTCGCATGCAAACAAACGAAAATATTTTCTTAATGATTAATTTTTCATAAAAGTGAAAAATTACTTAATAAATAAAATTCCGTTTTTATTTCGTCAAATTAATTTGCAAAATGAATGAATTTTTTACATTCGAATTTATGTTCTAGAGTTTATAGCTTGAATAATTTCATTCACCCCATATTTAAAAAAATAGATTTATGACCAAAAAAAAAAAAAAATAAATACATAAATAAATAACAGAATGGCTTGTGCTAGTGCGAGATGATTTTCTTTTTTAATAGGTTTATTATCATTCAGTGATGACTTTCTTCTTACTGTGGAGAATTTAATTGTTTGAGAACATTACCTCAAAAGGTTCCCAATGTACCAAGCCAGGTTTTAATGAGCAAAATTCCGAAAAAATAATAACAAAATAACGCATGCTAGCTTCAGTAGTAAAAGCTTCTTTATAAGTTGAAATAGGATCATATAAGAAGTCAAAAATTTCCTTTTTCATGCAATATTAAATATATTTCGATTTTAAACATTAGGAGAAACTACTATTTAACATAGATGTATCAACCGACCGAGTATTTTTACTCAGACTTTTTTTCCAAGTCCTTTAAAATGATGATGAACATAAAGGCCTTTGTTACCTATCTAGAAATTTTAATGGAGAGCTATGCAACAATATCTGACAATAGTTGAAATATGTTCTAACAAAAAATATTCGAATTACTCCTAAAGGATTAGTTGTATAGTTAAAATTACTGACTCCCCCCTCTCCCCCGAAAATATCACTATTAGCATTGGGGAATACATACACGTGATACACGGGACCCCCCCCCCTCCAAAAAGCAGCAAAATACAAAAAAAAACAAAGTCAATACTTTCCCCCATATATTAGTTATGGAAAAAGATAAAAAAAAATATTATTTATTTTTTATTTGCATGTGTATTGCTTTAAGTTCAAGACTTCTTGTCAATTGATGATGAAATTCTTGACAAAAGTTTGTTTATCTATATTCTTTATCTATCGGTCTGCCGTCTGCTCAAAGCTTTTCGTTTTTTTTTTTTTTTTTTTTTTGCAAATTTAATCGCATTAATTTTTTTAAAAACTGTTCGACATCTTTGAGTAATTATGACGGATGTGAAATTTCTGAAGCACAATTTTCTCCCACAAAAGCTAATCATTTAAGTTGCGAGTACATAAACTTAACTGAAAAAATGCCAAAAAAAGAAAAGAAAGAAAGAAAGAATAAATTGTACTTGAAACTTGAAAAATAGTAGTAAAATAAATTTATCTTTTCTTTATAAACAACCCTAGTGAAAATGACCGGCTTTTACCGTCTTAAAGGCGGTTTTTGGACAGGCGGCATAAGCCGGTCAATGCCGGCTTTGGCCGTCTACGTCTTAGACGGTAATGACCGGCTTTAGCCGTCTAAGACCAAGACGGCAAAGACCGGCTTCAGCCGTCTAAGACCGGCTTTAGCCGCCTAAGACCAAGACGGTAAAGACCGGCTTCAGCCGTCTAAGACCGGCTTCAGCCAGCTAAGCCATAGAAAGCAGGCTTTGACCATCTACGTCTTAGACGGTAAAAACCAGCTTCAGCCAGCTAGCCCAAAGAAAGTCGGCATTGACCATCTGTTATCGCCTGTCCAAAAACCGCCAGCTTACTGCTAATGACAAGGACAAATCTTATGCAAATAGTTTTTAGGATCATGGTTTCAAATTTGAAGTAGATGGATTCAAATTCAGAGCAATTATATAATCCCAAATATCATAACAAAAAAACAAGGAGGTGCTTAGAATGATCTCATGAAATTATGAAGTTACATACAATTAGGGCTGCAATTTGGGTGGGGATACCAGACCTATAGTACCGAGGCCTGGAGCTTTAAGGAGCCCACAAAGTCATAAAACTGTTTTTCCAATAATAATGTTCATAATTTCATTGAAAAAATTAAGCTATTTTCCAAAAAATCTTACATTACATTGCCGATTCTTGACACTACAAATATAAATGAAATACTCTTGCATTAAAGAAAAAAAAATCAAAAGTTTTTGAACACATGAGGGCATAATTCCTTAAAACTGGTCAAAGCCGAAAACGACCATGCAGATTTAAGCCAACTGAAGCGAATACAGGAGTGGTTGGATGTAGAAAAAGTCAAATGCAATACTGTTGGCCTCCCTTTAACGAATACTATCGGTTCCAAGAAATATTATTCGATTAAGCGGGGATCTTTAACATTGCGTCTATGGGACGGGTTCCAGGATTTTTATTCGTTTATCCGTTACCCGATTAGGCAAGGACGATAGTATATATATGTGTGGTAATAATTTCTACACTCAATTCAATTATTTTTCAATTAATATTAGGAATGCCGGTTCTGCTTAAATTTTTACATTCAGAACTTTTTATTCCGAAATTTGATCTTTTTTTCGTTGGTCCATTAACTCGTCCTACAGAAAATTCATAGCATAAAGCGTTCGAAATTACTGCTGGTCCACGGGTCCCAAACCAGTAAGACTCGCCTTGAACCACTGCAAAAAAAAAAAAAAAATAGTGGTTCGTCGGACCACTAATTTTTAAAATAATTTCTAACATTGGTATATCACATACCGAGCCCCATTGGACAGGGCCCTCTTGATTTTGAAAAGTTCGTCATTGGTCATAAGAGTCCTAGTCCGGAGTTTCGAAAATAGCACATCATAGAACCGATTTTTCGGATTAGCCGATTGTCCTTCTTAATTGACAAGTGATGTTGGAAATTAGCGGGGAACTTTGATATCTCCCAGGAGGAGAGACATTAGTCCCAGGTGTTTCTTTTAATAGTCTTGATGATATCGCCACATGCGACCCAGTGGAGGATGAGGTTCTTCGTGTAGACAAGGTTGGCCAATTCATCTGCTTTTTCATTCTCTTCAATCCCCATAAGCTGGGGTCCAGATTAGTCGAATTTCCGTGTGAGAGTCCATCAGATTGCCGCTACCTTTCCATATCATGAGCGAGATATGTGGTGATTTATCTTTCACGGCCACGAGGGAGTTCAGAATCGACAAGCTGTCATAAAGAATAACATTTACAGCATTATGCTGGCAAAGGCAAATGATGGCTA
>JAXGGA010003609.1:0-99770 GCA_038373865.1 Uloborus plumipes
GATATACTTTAAAGTCATGCAGAAAAATGTCAAACAATACCGATTTTGAATTATTTTTGATGATTGCAGTTTTAGAAGTTTTATTTATATATCTATGTTTAGATTTTTTTTTTTTTTTTGTAATGTGTAGAAAAGCATGTTTAGTTCGAAACAGCTAAAGTATTAAACGAAATGAAATTAGAAATAATGTCGAAAGAAAAATATATTTTGATACAGTTATCTGTTTATAAGACAATGAGTAGGCTAAAACTAAAAAAAAAAAAAAAAAATCGTCTGGCAGACTTGTTTAGTAACAGATAAAGCAACCAGATAAGATCAAATGAGACTTGACTAATTTAAAGCGTTAAAACACCTGTTGGGCCCAGAGCTTGTTGCTGGTCTTTGTATTTGTATTTGTTTACTCTTGGTGATGCAGATCATGTTCCTGGTTGTATGGTTAATTCTCAGGTGCCTATGACAGTATAAGATGGATGGCAAAAGGAGTTTACTGCTTGAAGAATTTGTGCTTTCATAAGGAATACAAATTAGCATCTTATGAGATTTTAGCATTAAAAAGAATTCTGTTCATGACAACAATCTATGCGAAATTGAGGCTCAGTACCCCCAATAGCTGCAATGCGCCTCATAATGACTTACATCTTCTACAAATACTAGAGCTATACTCAAAAATTGATAGTGAAGTGGCTCTTAAAGCACTCATTAAAAACTTAAAGGAAAACTTTGATAGCTAAGTGAGGATTTGGTATGATTAGCTTTTTTTACAGATCGCGTGCCTCCAAAGGAAAAAGCTGCCATAGTAAAAGTTTTATAGTGTCCAAAAACCAAAAAGGGTCTTAAAAGACTAATCTTTTCAGGATAACATTATCATATTTTGTGATGACGGATTTAGAATCAACTGTAATGAAACTGGATAATAATTTTTGTCGATGTTCGTACTTGGGCTGGAAGAAATGAATACAATCAAGCTAAGGAAATAGTGCCTGCATTCAGGCCCGTAATTTCAAGTTTTTCCGGGAGGGGGGGGGGGCAAGGGTAAAAGCACAATACAATTTCCCCAGAAAACAACAAAACTATGCCCACTTAAATGTATATACATTGAGGTCTCAAAGTCGGGGGGGGGGGGCAATTGACCTCCAGCCCTCCCCCCCCCTAAATGACGGGCCTGTCTGCATTGAAGGTAGTAAATGATTGGGCTAAGCAAGCAATTAAATTAGCAAATGGTTTCAATTTGCAACTTACTAATGACGAGCAACATCGGCTCATTTTTCAAACATGGAACATTACGAAAAATAAGCGGCATTGGTGTATAAAATTTTTTTAAAGTAATTTTAGCAAAAAGTGCATTTGAGATTGTAATTATTGCATATTGTTAAAAGAAAAGTATCGATAGAAATGATTTTTTATTGAGTAACTTTTATAAAACTTTGCGAAAAAAATAATTACTCAATAAATTAGGATTTTGAAATATTTAATGGCGTTGAGCTGTCACTTAATGATCTTCAAATAGCTTAAAATTTTGCAAGATAGTTATTTATACCAAATGTCACAATAATGCAAGGTATGCCAGTTCAAATTCAAAATTTTTTTTTTCACCATACAATTTTAGGACAGTCTAATGTCCATCTTTCTTACTTCTTTCGTGCCTTTTTCGTCATTTTAGAGAAATTAAGTGTAATTGGTGTTTTAAGTTCCTTAACTCAGTAGCACATGAACGTCATAAAAAAAGAAATTTGTAAAAATAGCCAGGGCGCATTGCGGGAAGAGAGTGGCAGGGATCAGACGGGGCAGAGTCAACTGGAATAGATATAGTAATGCCACCCGTAAGGATGATCTAAGGAGTAGACAGGGACGTCATTTCGAATTTTTCCGGGGGGGGGGGGGGGCAAAGGGTGCATACACAATCTAAAATTTACCAAAAAGTGGAAAAAACCACGCCCACTTATATGCCAATACATTGATTTCCCAAAGTCAGGGGGGGAGGGCAACTTACCCCCTGCCCTTCCTAAATGACGGGCCTGGGAGTAAGAGACTCTTGGCGGGTCTTTTAAAAAAACTCAGAACACCATCTCCAATGATAAGTGCCTAAATCACTCAGAACAAGACTAAAATTCATTATTGAAATTTAAATCAAGTTTTGATTGTTACTTACATACTTATGTTCGCGAAAATCGTAACAAAATGGAAGTTATGCAAATTAACTTTACCTTACTGAACATTTAAGCGAAGTAGAACATGCAAATGACTAAATAAAACTGAATTTCTTAGAAAAAAAATGACTATATTTTGGGGATAGCCCTTGAGCAGTGGTTGGAAAAACTACATTTCTTTTATAGCGAACTACAACTACAACTACTTTGTTGTAAATGTAGTTAACTACAACTACTTTTTTAAAAATGTAGTGACTACAAACTACTTTTGAACTGTAGTCGCTACTTCGCTACTTTTTTTTAACTAAAAAAATAAAAGGCATACACCGTTTGAGGATTGACCAAAAAAATTCGAAAAGTAGTTTATATTAATAAATTAACTCATTTGAATATGAAATAGAACTAGGAATTGTCTTTGAATTTATTGGTTACTTTTCCTTTTTGTTCCTTTTTTTTTTTGCTAAAATTTGCCCTTTTTAGATTTTTTTGTACACTTTTTACGAATATTCGCCACAAAAAAGGATTCAAAAGCTGAAAGATGAAAGAATTCAACCTTTAATTTTTTTTTTATTGCCAAGAAATATTTAGAAACATGAAAATTATTTGAAGAAATATGAAAATTATGATGCCAAATAAACCAATGACATCAAACAGATAGAAAGTATTTCGCCAAAATGGTGCATCTAAGATTAGCTCATGTTTTTATGGTTCTTATTTCTCATTGCGTCCGCTGCTGTACTCGTGCAAGATGTGCATTAGTCAGAGTCAATTAAACCTTGTTTTTTTCCTTCGTTCTCTTTTTTTTAATTTTTTTTTTCACTTATTATTTTTAATTTAAAAGTAGTTTTCAGAAATCGCTACAAACTACTATTTTTTTGCATCGCACTACTCACTACTCTACTTTTTTAAAAAAGTAGTGCGCTACACTACAAACTACTGAAAAATGTAGCTACTACAGTAGTTTCGCTACTTTAGCGCGCTACTTCCGACCACTGCCCTTGAGCAAAAGCGTTTTTGCTATGTTCGCACACATAGCAACAGGAGCGCCCCAATGGGAGGTCACTGTGACCTCCCAATAATTTCCCTATTCGGTACATTTTACTGACGATTCGGCGATTTGAAGACAATATTGTAACATTGAGATTATTTGTTCTTTTTAGTTTTTAGAATTGTTTTTTAAAAGATGCCTAATGTTTTTTCTCACTAAATATTATGCATGTACAACATGTGTGCAATGCATGCTTGTATTTAATTATTCGGTAAAATTAAAACTTCATTCGGAAAATCGATAATTTGCCCCCTCCCAAAAATTTTAGTTTGGGGTGCCCCTTAGGGTGGTTCAAAAATTTTTTTTTCTTGCTACGGACCAAGGCGCACCCTACTTTTTTTACATTTATGTACAAGATTACTCCCCTAAAATTTCAGCTCTCTACTCTTAATGGAAGATGGTGCTCAAACACCCTTCATTTTTACGCTTTTTTGTAATTTTCATAATTTTTGAGCTTTTCAGACTAAAGAGACCATTTTCTTGGAAGATATTTTTTTTTCAATTATTCTCATTTTTCAATGCATAAATATTAGTTCAAACAATTGGAAAATTTCTTAATCGTTTGAATCTATATAGCAACACCTTTGATACAATCTATTATTTAGTAGATCGCAGCATACAATGTAGATTGCAGTACTTGTCTACATGTTGTGCTATAATTTTCAAAACTTACGCTTGCCAAAATAGAGTTGTAGAAGATCTGTGCAAAATGTTTTTTTTTTATGTTTTTAAAGTAGTAGGATGCAGAGAAAAAAATTGCAAGATTTAAAGTTTTAAACTAATAGTGCTAATAGTATCACAAGAAAAATGAATTAAATTATAAAAACTAATTGCACAAAATAAACTATTGTAGCTGGTCTCGCATAGAACTAATCTGAAATTTAGGCAAAGATATTACCTTCATGCTTACTTTGGCCATCATATACCTCACAAGTTCTTGTCTTTTTAACAACTTCAAAGCGAAAAAAATGTTTAGAAAAGAATTAAACAAATAAACAAAAAAAAAAAAAAGAATGTTGCACATAGAACTTAAAAAATACTTTAACAAGTTTGAAACTTCAACTGTAAGCTTTTTATAAATCTATAGATAAATCTATGACTACTCTTGCTGATTATAAAGAGATAATTGAGGTATTATTAGTCAATTAGGGAGCTTTTCTGAGAAAATTCAGTCTCTTATATGCCTCCAAATATTTGTGTTCCTATATAAGAAAGAGATTTTTCATTTAATCATGAGCGAAAAAACCTAGGTGCAACACTTTTTACAGTTTCAGTGCGTTTTTGCACAGTGAAACAAATGGATTGAACATTAATAGATGCTCCATTTGCAGTTAAAACTTCTGGGAATATCTGAACTTGGAAAAAGCCTTATAAGATATGAACGACCTGGAAATTGAAATAGCAACTAGGACAATTTTGTTAAATTACTTGTGACACCTTTCTGGTGAATTAAATAGTTTGACTTAGTTTTTCGTATCAAATTCTAGTTGAAAGAAAAGCAAGTTATTACGAGAGTAAAGATGTGAAATATAACAAGTGTAGTACAGAAAAATTGGATATTTTTTTCAAACGTGAATATTAGGGATTATTTTCGAACAGTCTTTATCCTACGCCCCAACGAATACAAATATAAGATCAATAACAGAATTAAAAGAAAAAATTAAAATAAATAAATAATGGTGAATAACGTTGCTGAGGAAAATGTTCAAATAATTCAAGAATTTAACAGAATTTTTGTCAATAATGAAGACAATAAGCAGTTTCTTTTACCTGCTATTGAAGAAAATTGAGTACTTATCCTTGCTGAGACAATAAAATATTCAATACTAAAAGTCTCTCTCTCTCTCTCAAAAAAAAAAAAAAAAAAAAAAAAATCTATATATAAATATACATAGAAAGTGGAATTGCATAGCAAGAAGTTCAAATATGTTGACTTTAATTAAAAAGTTCTAGCAAATTTCAGTATAACAACACTGCTCAGCAAAAAATGTTCAAATGTATCTGACACTATTCTTGCTGTTTCTTATGTAAAATGCCTCACTGAATCCAAATATGATCTTCGTTTCACATTTCATGGTAATCGCTCGAACATAACTGGACTGAATATAAATAATACTGAAAGGTTCTTTACTGAAGAAAATCTGTGGTGCGACCCTGGGTGCGACTCATATGTAACATGCGATGTTTCCAAGGTTTTAAACAAAATTTTACAACTTGAAAAATTTTTTGGACGTGGGAGTCATAGATGTCAGTCCAATATTATTCTGTTGCACCAAAAAGTAAGTGTAAAATTTTGAAACTGGAAAAAATGAGTTGTTGATGATATGTTAGCTATTTTAAGGAGGGGAGGGGAAAATACCCCCATAAGCTCCCTAACTTGTAAAAAGTTGTTAATGATTTTGAACTTTTCACCTCTCTAGCCCTATATAAGAATGTTAATGGTAAATATAATGCTTCCTTCCCCTCCAAATAATATCTATGAAATTGTCGAAATTTGATGAAAATAGGAGGGGAGGGGGATGCTATTTTCGAAAAGTGGAAGGCAATGGGGGAAAAGGGTGGCCATATTAGGATTAAGGGGATCATTGAACATAAGAATCAGCAAGAATGATAGCAAAACACCGGGATTTTTTTTTTCTGCCTCTCAACCGAAAAACGCTTGAAATTGACAAAAACTGGAGAACTACGTGAGCTTTGAGCACCGTCTTTTTATTTAAGTAGGAGGTTGAAATTTTGGCAGTATATTAGGGTGGATAAAGGTAAAAAACTGAGCCACCGCCGTGACCTCTAGGACAAAATTTTTTTTTCACCATAGGTTTGTGAACCACCCTAGTGCCCCTGCATGACAATACATGATTTAGCAACTCAGCAAAAATATTCTTTTACTTTGGGTACTGGGATTAGGATTATCTGGTTTCAAAGTTAATTTTTATTGGTTTGCTGAAGACACCCACATAAAAGATAAACACAATTTCTTTAAAATACTTAATAGCAAGTTCTTTAAAACTGTTCGGCACATGCTAATGTGTCAAAATTTTCATTTATATGGAAGTTGTTACTTTTTGATCATTGCTGACACTTAAAAAAATTTCTTTAGTACTTTCTATGAGAATAAAATATTTTATGCAGGGAAGTCAATAGTTTACTTACTTGATTTTCTAACAAGTAATCCAAAAATGTCATGTGAGAACTCTGAACTATTTTTTGCCAATTATTATTAAATAATAAACATGCCAATTATCATTATGCTAAAGATTAGTTTTGTGAACTACTTTGTAATATTTCCTGGCTAATAAGATACAGTTCAACTTTGTTAGTACACAAAATGCCAAAAAGTTATCCATTTCTTCTTATTAGAGCAATTATCTAAATTAACCGTTAGAATTAGTGAAATTGAAAAAAGTAAATACATATTTGCTATATTTGAAACAAAATACTGCTATCTATTATTACTAATAAACAGGTTGAATGCATTAGTCTTATTAACAGTACATTCAGAAAGAAATAAGTTAATTCTTAAAATTAATCGTTTTTCCAAAAGAAGAATGATATGCTACATTGGAGAGACATATAATCTATATTGAGGGGCAAAGATAGTTTACTATTTTTTTTAAACAATCATGCATCAACTAATCAGTGAGTTTTTCCTTCCTTTTGTGTTTATTATTTCAAGAATTGTGCTTACAAACTTCAAATTATATCTATAGTGTGGGAATTTCGCTGTTGTTGAAACATTTTATGTTTGAATAATAAGCTATAATGTTAGTAAACATTAGAACTAATGTGAATAATATTTGGTGAAAAATATGTAATATCTTTATTTTTGCCTAATGAATGCAAAAAGTCATAATTACTGAGCTGTGAGGTGTCACAACGATATCACAGACCATTGAAGTTTCTAAGACATAACTGAAGTTCAACATTTCCTCGTGCCAAGAGCATTATCTTAGGCTAGTTGCATTGCGACAATAATGTCGCAATGCGACGGCCCATACAGGTTACTCTGCGGCGTACCTGTAGTTGAGACTTTTCCACATACACGGAACATCTAAGGCGCGATTTGGATCCATTCCGAGCTCTGTCAGATTTAAGCGGTTAAAAAATTCACAATTTTAGAAGTAGAACCAAATAGTATTAGAATTTTTCTACATTTTAAACGTAAATAGAAAGTACTATCTCAAAATACCCGCGTTAGGTTTTGCGCCAGTGTGCTGTTGGCAGCAAGGTAAGAACAGTATTCTTGTATTGCTCTTGAAGGGAGACAACAAAAAAGAGCCGTATATATCCGAAAGTGCGATATAACCAAAGTCATAATAAGTTAAGATTCAATTAACATAAAAGTTAATGACATGTTCCTCTACAAAATTGTTAGTTCTTTATCATACTAGGATTTTTTTAAATAAAACAAAAAAGAAAGAGTCCGTTAATTTCTTTATAGCTAAAAATAATGATAATAGTCAAATATTTTTATTATTTTATTTTGGAATTCGTATTGGAAGTAGCAGCAAACTGAAACAAATTAAGTATATACAAAATATGCCAGTTTAGTTCATTTAATTAAGGGGTCACATTATCTCAAAAATGATCAGATGGCCAGAAATTTTTTTTATTGCTTAATTCAAAAGTAAAAGTTATTGAAAGCATTCTAAAAAAATCATTATTCTAGCTCAATTATTTAAAAAGTTATGAGTGTTTTAGAACATGCAAGCTACATGTTTTAATGAAAAAGTACAACTTTAAAGGTCTTTCTCGATGATCAGTATTTAGTGTTTCCATGTTACTAGAATCACTAAGGACTTTTTCTTTTTTTGATACAGCTTTAAAACAATATGTTTTGCATTCAGGATAATATATTTCAAAAAACTGTGCATTGACTAAGCATTTCATAAGTTACTAAAATTTTTAGAGCTTGTTTTCCTTAAAAACAAAATGTCAGAAATTTTGTACATGAAAAATCACAAAAATATTTTTTGAGAAACTAAACATTTTTTATTATAATATCAAATGTAAAACAAAATTTTATTAATTTACTAGCCGCAAGCAGCAATTCACCTTTTACGCCAAGATTGCCACCTTCGGAGGCTGCTTAAAATAAATATGGCAGTGATAATTATTAATCTACTTATTTGTCCCTAAAAAAAATTTCTCATGCAAAAAAACCGACTCGTTTTACTTCTATAATTCAATTAGCATAAATAAATAATAAAAAAATTGATGTAAGAGAAATGCAGCAAAACATCCAAAAAAAAATGTTGGAAAAGGAAAGAAATGAAATCTTTAAATAAAACAAAAAAAAAAAAAAAAAGCAAGCAGATCTGTTGGAGCAACTGCAGTTTTAGATCACATGATGTCAGAAGCAGGGGAAACATTTCGCTGGCTGTCAGAAACTTGAAACTTCTGTTAAATGCTGCATTTAAAAGATTTAAAAAAAAAACCTTGCATATTTTTGGAAAGTTTTTTTTCCAAAAGAGAAAAATTTTGTTCTGTGTTACAGACTTAATTTTTAGAACTATATGGGTTGAGAAAATCGCAAACAGGAGAGCATGGGAAATAAAGGTTTTGTCGAGAAATCATAAATAATACAAAAATCACTTTATTTTTGAAGTTTTTTTTTCATCCTGTTCAAATCTAAATTTCAGTTTTTTGGATGCAAAAATTATTTCAGCTACTCAAATAGTCCAGGGTCTGTAACGTGGTGATAAGTGCAAAATCTTACTGAAAATCTCAAATATTAAATAGCCTTTTCCAGATAAAATATTAAAAATTAGGCTCTGAGGTGCACGTCTACTGCAAAAGTTACCACTGTGTACCAAATTTGACCTCTCTAGGACTTAACGTTTTCCCAGGAAGTGCGTCCCCTTAGAGACAAAGGAAAAGCGCAATATATCCAAATGAGTGATATAACCAAGAAGTTACTATTTTGTAATATTTTGTGATTTATGACAAATATTTCTTGTTTTTATACAATGATAAAGTTTTGTAATTAATATTTTAAATATTAATTGGGATGTACTGCAGTCCAGTTTATTTTAAATGTGTAATACTATTTGTCAAGTGCATGTGGACAAACCAAAATATTTCACTTTGTTACTTATTCAGATTTATTACACAATGGATGTTTTCCTTTATTTATTCCTTCACTTACTAATTCGCTTATTTATTCAATCATTCCCATAGTTTCTCATTCAGTTTTATTCAGTTATTTTTCTCATATATTAACTGATGTTTTGTTTATTGTTCCATTATTTATTCAAATTTTTTTATCTCATTTCATGAATTCATTCATTTGATGAAAAATATTTTTAATAATCAAATAGAAGAAAATATTTGACTAGAAAAATATTTTATTTTTCACTTTGCCCCATAGATTTTTAAATTCAAATTTTTCCCCCACTTTTTTTTTTTTTTTTTTGACAGTAAAATCAATGCTAAAAATGAAAAATACTTCAATGCAAGTTTTATTAAAAAGACATTATTCTTTCTTTATGTAATGCAATTTTTAGAAAAAAATTTAATTTGTTCATGATGAAAATTGTAAATTTATTGATCTTACGCTTTGCCACACTTTCCCCTGCATTTCTACCAATATTGTAAAACAAATTTTCAAGAAATGCATTTGTTCCTTCCTGTAGTTGAAGTAATTAAAGTTTTCAGTTCAAAAAATATTTTTTTAAAAAATTAGTTTGACATTGCTTTTGATGCAGCAAAACAACAATACATTCTAATTTAAATGGCCCATTGTGACATGAAATATGTTAAAGAAATAAATTGGGCAGATAATCTATTACACAAGTTGTCATATCTGTTTTTACTATGAGTAATAATACTTTTTAAATGTAATTTTATCAAACTATCTTTAAGGTCAAAATCTATAAGTATTTAACAGATGAATTGTAATAACATATTCTATTTTAGATGTAAATTCAAGGCTCTTTTGAATGAAAAAATTACTCATTAATAACAGCAATAAAAATTTAAAAGGTTTTAGAATATTTATTTTTTAAACCTGTACATTTTATATTTTCTTCTGTTCAACACACATTACCTTCAGCACAAAGCCTAAAAAAAAAAGGCCAAACAATATAACCTCATCTCTTCAAAACAGTGTAACCTCATCTCTTCAAAACAGTGTAACCTCATCTCTTCAAAACAGTATAGACTCATCTCTTCAAAACAGTAAAGGGTCATTTCATGTCAAGTGATCCAAAGTTTTTTCTTACATTTTTGTATTTCTTTCAAATTTGGTTCATCAATTGTATACTTTGAGGTAATTAAAAGTCCAAATGTTTAGATTTTTATCTCTTTTTTTTATTATTATTTATGAGACTTTGAATTTTGACGTGACCAATCTACAAGTTCATGCCAGCTCACTTCAAGCATACTCATGTTTACTTACTACTTTTTAGACCATTAAAAGCAAGAGAACTTCCTATTTAAATAAATATAATCTATAAAATACCTTTTTTTACCTGTACAGTTTTCTTTAAAAATTCAAAAAAATATGATCCCATTGAGATTCCAACCTAAAACTTTGTACAAACAAAGATAAAATACATAAGAATTTGAGAATTAAAAAAAAAATAAAAAAATTCATGTTTTCTGAGAAATTTAAATTTTCTTTTTTAAAAAATAAATTTTTTATAAAACTAGTTATGTTACATATTAGAAAACGTCAATTAACGTACTTTAAAATGTCAGTTACCAAATCGTTCTATCTATATTTGGTGCTGAGTTGGGGTCCCTTTGATGTTCAAGCATTCCCCCCCCCCCCCATGAAAAAAAAAAGAGTGTTTTTCCAAAATTCAAAGTCTCATAAATAAAAAAATAAAATCGATAAAAATCTAAAATTGGGACTTAATTACCTCAAAGGGTACAACTTATGAGCCAAATTTGAAAGAATTTTTCTCAGATTTTGGATCACTTGACCATGGAATGACCCTATAGCGCCCCCCCCCCCATATCTTCAAAACAATATAGCCTCATATCTTCAAAACAATATAGCCTCATATCTTCAAAACAATATAGATTCATCAATTCAACATAATATAGCCTCATCGCTTCAACATAATATAGCCTCATGGCTTCAAAATAATATAGCCTCATCAGTTCAAAGTAATATAGCCTCATGGCTTCAAAATAATATAGCCTCCTCATTGCTTCAAAATAATATAGCCTCCTCATTGCTTCAAAATAATATAGCCTCATCTCTTTAAAATAAAATAGATTCATCTCTTCAAAATAATGTAGCCTCATCTCTTCAAAACAATGTAGCCTCATCTCTTCATACAATTCGATGCCTTAACACAGAATAACTTTTGGCTGATAATTGAAGGACTTGGGAGATGAAGGGGTTATGTGACAAAATAGAAATTGCGATTAATTAAAGTTCAAAGTTTCATAGTTGCAGCTTTTTTGTTTTCTGGTTTTGTCGTTAGTGTGCCTATGAAATTGATCTAATGACATCTACTTTTTGAAGTACCAAGTTTTATTTGCTTACCTCAAGCCATTACTTACCATTTTCCAGAGTGTTTATTTCTTAAAATAGAACATAACCCCTTCATCCTCCAAGCCCTTCAATTCTTACAAGAGTGTAATTGTTTAAATAATATTTAATTCAGTGCATAACGAACTCTATAAACATCATAATATTGGAATCATTATGTAAATCAAATGCTGAGCAAATGTATGCAGGAATAGTTCAAAAGAAAAAAAAAAATGACTTGTAAACTACACCATAAAGAAACAAATATGGCAAATAGGCTGCATGAAATGAACAAGAAAAATCATGCAATAATAAATAAGCAATTCAAATAACTGAACACTTGACTATAGATGGGTATCCAGTATCATGATTATGAGGCACAAAAGACAATGTTGACTACTGCTCATTTTTTTAAGAAAAATACAACAGATGATAGATAAAGCACCAATATAAAACTGAAAACAAATAGTTATGCTCTCTCTCTATTTTATTGCTAAATGAGATTATCCATGCAAATTAAATGCAAAACCTTTTCAGCAGATAATGGTGATATTAGGTTTGAAAGATCTTCGCATGTGGAAACGATGCATTCACAGAAAGGACTACAAAAGAAAACTCTCAATATAAAACCTTAAGATGACTTCCTCTGATAAGCATAACTGTTTGCTTACAAAATTATGTTTAAAAAGGAAACGTCTCAAGATGTTTTGAACATCTCAATTTCAATACGTAAATTGTTTAAATTTCTCTAAACAGTCATATCTGAACACTCTGGACAAGTATCTCAAGTCTACATTTAAAAAAATATGACTGATGACATTTACACAAAATATACCAACAGTTTTAATCAACAACATCTCGGTTGTGTTGGATGATTACATTTACTGTTACATGACAGGACACTGAAATTCTTGAAAGTTTTTTAAAAATTAGCATGAAAGTAATTAAAGTGAGATCTCATATTATTTATGACATTATCAATACAAAACACTTATTCCCCTCCCTCAAGAAATAAATCCCAAATATTCAATAACACACTTAAATATGGAAGAAAATAGTAAAGCAAATATTAGTAAAAATTTGGAAAATGTCCAGTACAATGGATTTTCACGTACACTATGAAAGACATAACCTCACTTTCTGAATTGTAAGACTAAAATATGTATACAGATGATAAACTAATTAAAATATTTAAAAAACACTTCAAGCCTTTGATGGTAAAATTTTCACATATTATTAAAATCAATAAGTTCTATGCTGACATGCGAAATTAAAAACAAAATTACATATAAACCAAATTAGTAAGTAATTATAAATGATCTCTCAAATTACTCATGTTAAGATTGGAGAAGTCTGAAACACTAAGCAGCATAATTTAAGATTCAACAACATGCTTGATTTATCAACTCAAAATAAAAATGCAGGAAAATAAAAATATAAGTAAAATCTTAAAATGCGCAAAATTTTATGAAATCAACATAATGTAAATACATCTCACAACATTTTCAAGTCAAGTACAAAAAGAAATCTAATCAGCTAAGAAGTACATAAATAGAAGGCACTTCCCTGAAAGTACAACAATGTACATAATTAATTTTGCTAGTTTATTTCACGATCATATCTATTTTGTATGACTTAGATTATTAAAACTTGGGAAACAAGTCGAGTCCTCCTAACCCCAAGAATATATTGCTGTAAAAATCAAAAACAATATCAATCAACTTTCTCTCATGTAAGTTGATGATCAAACAATAAGGAATTCTTTCATTTACAATGAGCAGAATTGAAAAACATGACTTAGTAAAAAATTTTTGGTACATAAAACTTCAAATCTTTCAAACTTTCAGGTGGAACAATTTCATACATGCAAATAACCTTTCATTCATTCATACATACAAATCAATATATACAAATGCATATACATTTTACGAATCACTATATATGCATTCACATACACAGCAGCACTTTTCATAGGTAAGAAACATTCCCCTTACAGGAAGGGAAAAGTCATTACAGACTTATTGAAGCATGGACCCCAGAAAGTTTTGAAATAGATCTGTAGCTGCTACAGAGAAATAGCAACTGTGTCAGTAGTTTATTCTCTTCACATTAAGTTACATTTCTAACAAACTGGAAAAAATTCCAATGTCTCATCACAGCTAGAAAATTGTGACCATAATAGGCAACGTCAAGAGGTGGTGCTTATTTTATCACCATCTAACTTTTGTAAAGCAGCACATAATCACAGAATATTTTGCCACTTTGTGCTGGAATGGAAAAGTGGTCTTCCCACTAATGCACATGAGAACACAAAATCCTTTCACGTGGATTTTGGATGGATGAACTTTTTAAACTGAAATCAAATGATCAACCTTTAAATACTGACCCAACTTATAACACAAAGCAAATGGAAGACTTTTTGGGTAGCTATTTAAGTAAATATGCTACCGTCCAACAATTACTTGTCCATCTTTTTTGTTCGATATGCTAACATTCACAGGTTCTTTTTTTGTAGCAGATTTTTTGCGGCTCGAGAAGCCTTGAAAAGTTACATTCACAGGGGAAATAATTTCTCCATTTGCTTGAGAAATATTTACCGCAGGTTGACTATGCGAACTTGTTGAAATTTTTTTAGGTTTTATCCAATACCCATTTGTGGCTCCGGATTTCAAATCCTTCGCTAATTTTCCATTTTCACTTGTGCTTTGTACAGTACTATCACCTGTGGCATTACACTGAATATGTAAATTGCTCAACTTTTTTTCAATGTTTTTATGCTTCACAGCTTTATTATCACTCGACTTTGATGATGCCATTTTCTCTTTCACAGAAATATCATAATTAGGACTAGTTTCCTTTTCAGCATCTTGCTTATTAGGAAGAGCATCTGGCATTGCATCAGAATCCTAGAATATATATAGAAAATATATCAGTACTAATAGTAATAAAAATTCAAAAGGAGTGAGAGAGTTTGGAAGAAAACTTACAGTATCACTAGCCATACTAGATCCTGAACTGCTGGAACATCTAGAAGATACACGAGATGAATGAATTGAATGACTGTCAGAGGAACAAGAGCTGCAACAAATTTCATTTTCTTGTGCAGTGGTCCCATTTATTTGTGCACTAAAAAACAGGAGCAGTGCTAAGAGCAGCCAAGAACATTTACATGTATCAATTACACACTTAATACGGTTCTAATGACACTATATTTTACATCAATGAAATTTAATAAATTATACCTTTCTAAATGAAGATGAATATATAATTAATATTTACATTTTTGTAGGTATTAGGCATTTAAATGATCCTAGTCTATCTTTAAAAAGTTAGCTTAACATTCTTTCTTCAACAGTTCATATTTTTCGATTGTCATCCGAAACATCTGTAATTAATTTTGAGGGGAAAAAATTAACACTAACTAAACTCTATTCGTATGCAGCTGGACTAAAATTTATTAGAGAGTGGCAAAATGACGATTGTGCAAGTCAAGTGACAAAACTCTGATGCAAGTGGACTGAAATTTCCAAGAGGGCAATCATGCAATTCCTGTGCTATGGAACATGAGACATCAGATTAAGTAAAAAATAACAGCAAGCACAAAATTGGCAATTCTCATGTGGTAGAATCACACAGCATACTAAAGCAGGAGACTTTAACAGAGGCGGATGGAATATGATTTTAAAATGCATCAGAAATCGAGACTGACACTTAAGGGCGTAAAAAACAACTCAAATGCATAAATTTTCCCCTAAATAAGTAAAAATTGGCAAGTTTAAGTATGACCTAGAGAAATCCGATTTTATGTTTTGTTCATTTTAATGTTCTCAAAATAAACACTGAAGCAATGCAATCGATTTTTTTTCTTATCGTCAGTCTCTGTGTTTTCGTCAAGACGGAAATCTATCCTAAGACGGAAGGTCTTGCACCCATGATGTATTTCATCCCTAATTTCTATCTTTTTAATTAAAAAAAAAAAACAAAGGAAATGTTATTAAACCTTTCCTTTGTTAACTTTTGTTTTCAACCTTGTGTATCCATTTCCTTCAATTAAAAATCTCTCCATAATAAAATGTGGATTGTAGTACGATGTTACTGATAACTAGAGATTGAAAATATATTTAAAAAAAAAAGCTTTGACACTCGTTTCTTCCCTGTAAGTTTGGCCTTTTGGACGTTGTTTATATTTGCTATGGATATGTATTAAATGCAAATAAAAAAAATCAAATATTAACCTTTAGTGCCTTAATTATAGCAAGGGAGCTATCGAATGGATATAAAAGACCACAGTAGGTTCACGTTAGACAAGAAATATATGCAAATGAAAACTTTCTATTAGAGTTGAAATTAACCCTCCTGGCGGTAAGCCCGAGTATACTCTGCTGTTCTACAGAGTTTAACATTGAGTGGTCGTGTCCTGCCGCTAGGAGGGTTAAAAATAGAATTTTCACACTGATTAAATATTTTTTAGTATTTCATTTCCAACTTAATTTTCCTTCATTCTATTTTTGTATTTCAAGACACTTATTAGCTGCAACAGAAGATGAATGTTACGCATATAAAAAATAATTTAGCTTGACCTGATATTAGGCTAGTCTCTGCTTAATAGCAAAACTACAATAAATAATTTTGAACTTTAAGGGCCTGCTTCACTAAAAAGAACTATCATAGTTAGGCTTAAAATGACTTCCTTCTTTAAACGAGGATCAACAAGAGATTGACACTTCAACTACTAATCGAGTGGACGAAGTGAGGATCGGCGCAAGCTGTCACTTTTGGGGAGGAAGGACCCCCTCGGACCCTCTGTCGCAGAAAGCAAGCAATCAGAGAAATTGTAGCTCAGAGCGAAAGAGAAGCCGCAGCTTTTCCGAACTCGTTTGGAAAATTCCCTCTGTTTGAACCAAACTGAGAGGAAAAAGTCAGGTAGCTTACAACATTTATGCATTCCTGTGATATGCTATACTTTTATTCGCTCCTAATGCTTGTAAATTTCACATCTAATACTTTTATGATGTTTGAGTGTGTTTCAAAATAGGCTAATAACACGAGCAACAAATAAATTTTTACAAATATTTTACTTAAAATTACAAATAGGAATAATAAATGCTTATTTTTCTGCAGAAAAAAATGATAAGCGAAGTAGCAGTTAAAAACGCAAGTTTGAGAAAATCAGGGGCGACTTGGCAGACAATGGTGCCCCGGGGAAAATACTTTCTAGCTCCCTTAACCACACACACACAAATTAAAGTTAGTTATAAACACTTTAGTGCACACGTAAAATAGATATCGGTCTTTTTGACTCTGAAGTCATGCTAGCAACTTTGATGGGCTTATAATGTATAAGTACTGACCATTTTTATATTCTAATTATTACATAGTTAAATACGTAATATGAAATCCATGGGTATAAAGAAAACAGGAAATAAATATAATAAAGGAGGCTGGGGTGATAAGGGACAAAAAACTAATAAAATGAAAGGCAATATTCTAATAACCAATAAATACCTCATATTAACTGAATTAAATGGACTCTTCTTGAGTGTTTAGGTAATTATTTTACTTAAAATATTTTTTTTTTTTTAATTTCAATAAATTCTTGTTTCTAATAACCCCATTTTGGGTAATAAGAGACTAAGGCTGCAACTCTCTCAAGGTAAAATCATATGGGGTAATGAGTGACATCTGTAAACAATTCTGAATCAGCCAATATTTTTTATTTCCTATCTTTTCATCCGTTAAAAAAATATTTTTCTCAAAAATTTATGTTTACAAAAGTGCTTGTGAAATTCATTTCTTATAATACTAGGTCCTAAATAATATAATATTAGACTTAATGATAGTTCTAAATAATGTACATAATCTAGGGTTTGACCGAAAATAACATTATAATTTTTAAAGTGGCCAGAAAATATTTTAAAAGTTTTCTAGAATAAAGTTAAATATATGAAAAAAAAAAGTCTTTAAAGAGTACAAGTGCTAATAGGGATTTTTTTCTAGTCCCTAAGTTTTAATGAACTTAGGTTATTTATACTACAATGAAGTATTAGTGACTTATTCGTAACTTGCAAGACATTTTACGCATAAAATCATACATTTATAACATCTAAACATTGTCTACTCTAATAAGTATAGCTGATTTTAGATTTAGGTTACGTTAAAAAAAAAAACCCCTATTCTATGAACTTGCTAAACTTAGACTAACACTGGGTAAACTCTTGGTGAACTAGTTCTGGTTATTTTAGAGCAGCACTTTAGTTATCTTAGTAGTCTTTAAAGTTTTTTAAGTTGTTTTACAGAGCAGACTCTTCTTTTCGAAATTTTGCCCTGGGTAATATGAAACGATCCATTCCCTTTCAAATTAACTGGGACATAGAACATAAAGTTTTCAAATACCACTTGTATGTCTTCATGGTCACTCGTATCCATGGAGCTATATTTTTAGGAATTTTACTGTACATAGTCCCATCGCGCACATCAGGGAAGTTCTAGGCGTAATAGATAAGTAAGGGTTGTAAGTTCTAGAGGTTATAAGATATAAGTTCTAAGCATTGTTAAAGTTCTTTATTATTCCAGCATTTAACCTTTTGGATCTGGGCTGTTTTTTGGAAATTTTTCTTTCGACCCAGGTTGTACGACAGTTGAACCACAGATTTCTTTTCCATTGAAAAGAGAACGTATAAACTGTCGTACCAGACGTATGAAACCTTGAAAAAATCCCCGGCTTAAAAGGGTTCAAGTGAAAATCTCAACCCCGTCCTCTAAACTAGACGAGACTTATGGTACAACATGTGTACCGCCCAGCTCCAAAGGGTTAAAACATCAATAATAAAATGTTCATTTAAGCCAGTGTTTCCCAACCTTTTTGAGCTCATCCCCTTTCAAGACGCTGACTGACACCTATCACCCCCCCCCCCTAAGGCCCGGATTACCCACTGATCCGGCAATCCTAGGCCCTGGCCTAGGGGCGCAAGCTGGAAAGGGAGCATATTGAGGAGAAAAAAATATTCCTAGTTCGTTGATAAAATAAATAAACAAAAAGAAAGGAAGAAAGAAAAAAAAAAAAAGAACGCGACACGCTAGTATATGGAGAAAAATGATCAATTAGATCGGATTGCAACCTGCCCCCTTAGCAGGAGAAAAAAATTGAAATGTAGGGGGCGTAAAGCTTGAGTCGAAATAATTCTGGTCAAAGCAAATACTTTTCAATTCTTTCGATTTGAGCAATCATTTCTTGAAAATATAGCACACAGGAAAATTAGTAACAGCCATGGTATAGAAAATGATCTATTATAAAACTTATTTATGAAATAATTTTTCTCTTGACGTCTTTAAATCATGTCAGTAAGTTTGTTTTGCAATTATAATTTATTAATTTATATTTTTGGAAGTTGTTCATATTAATCAATTTACCGAATGAAACTTCAAATTTTGCCGAATGACAAAATACGAGCCTACACAAGTTCCAACATTTAACGAAGAGAGACTTTAGACACCCTTATAAAAATTCATTACAAATTTGCTTCCGAATTTGCCAAGCTGACACATCATTTGCTGAATAAGAAAATTTTAGAAAGTTAGCAATGACCTCATCTCTGAGCTCCGCTGCTACAAATATTGCTTATTTTGTACTCAAAATATTTACCATAGACTGCTTTAGTTCTCAACAGACACATGCATCGTATAACAAGTTCCTAATAAATAATTTCTAATGCACAATTTTATATATTTTATTTATAATTATATCAGTTATTGGGGTTCACTTTCAACATATAATTTTTCAAAATATTTTAATGAAGTTCAAAACAAAGTGGACAAAAATCATGACATGTCTTGAAATATGTTTTAAATAGAAGAACAATTAAAGAGAGGGATAAAACAATTGTGAGGAAAGGAGCATCAACATTCTAATCTTTCTCTTGTAGAAAATGAAAGAAAAACAAAAGTGTATCAAGAAATTCAAGAGCCATGCTTTTTAAATTTAAATAAAATAAATTGAAAATTACTTTAAGCTATCATTGCTAACTATCTCCTCAGCCCAAAACAATTTTTTCTGAGGCCACAGACGTTTGTTTTTCAATTTCATTATGGAAAAATTAAAAAAAATAACTTTTTTGAAAAAGAAAGCGTGAGATAAGATGTTTTGCAACATATTTTTAAGAATAAATAAAAGTTTAGCGACGTAGTGAAATAAGGGAAGGGAGCGTTTCTGAGCCTAATCCCTTAAATTCACGTCACCAAAGCAGACTAAAATTGTGCTTTAATAATTTTAATTTCAGACACATTCCATGGGAGATCCCTTGAATCCGCTTCAATTTCCACCTTCAAACATTATCTAATCTTACTTTTTATAAAACCGTCCATTTTAAAAAGTTCTCGAGTGAGACTCAACGAACCCCATCTTTTCCCATAATATCAACAGTGATTCATACATAATTGATATTCAGAAGGAAAGATAAACATTGAAATTGAGTAATCTTATGTTTATACAGACGTTAACTCATCACGCACATTTACACAATCGTTTAAATTTAAAATATATTTTAGTTAGATTTTTATCTATTTTTTTTACGTAAAAGTTATCAGAGAATGGTTTATATAATTGTAGAGTACAGACTGAGTTCTCAGTAACATTGAAACAGGTGTAATTTAATTTGCGTATTTGTAAAATATAAAAAAAAAATACATTCGTTCGTTCTGATCCCCGAGACCAGCAGAGCTAGATCAGGTCCATGAGTCTATTCACCCGTAGAAAGTCAAGAACCATCAAGGGGTTTTGGATAAGATCCAATTTGGAAAGCCCCAGACATGATAAAATATGCTCAGGGGAGGCCTGAGCAGAAGAGCACTTAGTGCACATCTCGAAGACTAGTTCCGTTAATAAATGTCATTGTCAGTAGATGGCCGCTAAGGAAACAGGAAAGAGCAGTTTGGTCTTTTCTGCTGCCTTTTGCCATCAGAGAGCCGCCAGGGCGATCACTCTGGTACCATGAATGCTTTGGCGGTTTCAGCCAAGCTGCCCTATTCTCTGCCCTAGTAGTTGAGAATAGTTCGGTAAACGTAAGAGGGGTCCTTGGCACCGTGATTTCACTGGCACCGGCTCTCGCCAAACTGTCAGCAAGTTCGTTTCCCACAACGTCCACATGGGAAGGGATCCATTGAAGGTGGATCTGACATGAACATGAAAGCTGTTTCAAGATCCTAAGAATGTGGGTCCATGTACTATCGCTCACATTATGCCAATCCGCCAAGTGCTGGATGGCACTTCTACTGTCAGAGAAGATCCAGATATCCTTCACATTTGGTAGCGACATGATTGACTTCAGACCCTCGAGAATTGCAAAAAAAAATACATTTTTCTACATACTGAAAGGGAAAAAATGTCAATATTTTGCATTCGACAACATTGTAACAACGTTCATCAAATTATTAATAAATATTTTGACTTGGAAATATTCTCTGAATACTATAAATACTATTTCATTTCTGAATACTAACTGAGAAATGCAGATGTTTGCTAACTAACAAGTGGATTCATTTTCAAAAGCAGGAGCATTCATTTTTGAATAAAGCCGAAGGAAAAAAGAGAACTGGAACCATTCAGTGCAGGGAGACTAATGAGGTGGTTGTAAATCTTCAAACCCCCTCAGAGGTTTCTCCTCGACAAGAAAAGAATCCGATGGAAGGCGGGGCGAAGGAAGAAATTCAGCTTTTTTTAGAAATATTTTCAATAAATGGCGTCCCGTTTTGATTTAAAAATTGGTCGCATTTTTACAAACCAAGGTTCGGAAGAAAGCCGGAAATGTTTTGCGTGTCTGCTCATTGTTAAAATTTCGATAGCATGATTTGCTAACTTTTTATTGAGCAAAATGTGCAACAGGTACCTTGTTTTTGACGAAATTCATTTTTTCCCGATTTTTAAAAAATAGGGAAATGCAAATTTCAAAAAAGTAGCTACAAAAGACCCAGAAATAGGCTTGAAAAAATGCTCGAAAACAAATCAGTCAAAAACTTAAAAGGAAGAAAATTGTAAAACCTTTTACAAACTTTTCCCGTAGGTTAACATTGGATCTGTAGCTTTCAGACTCTGTGTGAAGCAGGGCCTTAAACCTATCGCTTGTTGGAAACTATTTTTCAATAGAGAGAAGCCTTAATTGCAGTAAACAGACTAGGTGAAAAATGTAGAAAATGCTGAATTCAGTATTCCATCTTTTTTTTTTTTTTGCTTAATTTATTATTTGGCAAAGAACACGTTAGATAATAATGCTACAAGACAGTAAATGAAAAATTTTAATGATATTAATTCAGATTAAAAGCAAATATTAATGTAATTAAAAACGATTGCAGAAACTAAGCTGTTTCAAAGCTTAGGATTGCAAAATATAAAATCTTTTAGTATTCAAGATTGAAAACTCATTTCCAATCATTTTTGAAACAAGTTCATCACATTTTATTTTCCTTCCTTCTGAAATAATTTATTTTATCCAAAATGCGGGGTAACGTCAGCAATAAAATAAAGTAAAATCAGAACATTGTGTGATCCGCACCTGTTATAACCACCGCATTGGCCATTTTAAAATCCCCCCTCTATAAGTGCTGCAGCCCTTATGCTCGAAACCATGGTAAATATTAGCGTCACTTACCTTAAAAGCAGAGCGAATATTATATAAATCTTTAAGAGAAGAAAAAGAGTTGCTATAAAGATTGAAATGAGAGAAACAATCATACAACACTTACGCAGTTTTCACTTTTTCTTCAATGCTATTTAAACCAGAACAGTTGGCAACGGGAAAAATACTCGGCATTTCCTGACATGCATCTATGCTTTCAATAAGGAATGTGTCATTCAAAGACTTTCTAGAGTCTATAACTTCATCTGTTATACGTACAATACGGCCCAAAATGCTGTTTAGAAATGTATAAATCAGAAAATTAGAGGAATCAGAAACTAAAATTTTTTAAGAAGGAAAACTACAAACCTCTAAGTAAAATACATAAATTTTTTTGGAGAGAGGAAAACTTTAGTTTCAATCAAATGAGATCTCAAACATACTAAATAACAGAAAAAAAAAAGAAACAAATTGTAATAGCAAAACAAAGCTTATTTTTCTTTAATCTATACTGAAAATTCTTGATAAAGTAGAAGGGAATAAAAGCTGTTTTTACGCCTGACAAGCTCTTGCTAAATAAAAAAACACAGAAAACAAGATGGACAATCAGAGTAAGATTAGAGTAAAAAAAAAAAGATAATCACATCGACAGCACATTACTTAAAAAGAACTAAAAAATGAAGTGATAACTAAGGCAGGAATTCAAGTGAAACACCATTGCAATCGCTTCGAGGCAATTGCAAATTGCAATCGCTACTGGAAGTCAAATCACATTAGAACGCTTCTTGACAAAAACATCGTGACGTTTGCCTATGAAAAACAAGCTAGATAAAACATCACAGCCTACTTGGCGAATAAGAGGAGATCGCTGACTGCTTGTGAGCTCTTATTGGCTCCGCCCGTAGTTACGTCAGTGCCTTGTTAAGTTGCATTCTAGTATAGCGATTGCAACTTATCCAAATTTGGGAATTTGCGATTGCATTGGTGAGTTGCGATCGTCCATGTTTCACTTGAATTCCTGCTTAAGCCCCTAAAATGCAGTTTTACACTATCTTTTAGGAGGGTATTACGAGCACAGGTCCATCATTTGGCAGGAGAAGGGGGGGGGCAGGATGGGCAATGCTTCTTTAAAACAATGTATTTCTACATTGTAAGCATGGTTTTGTTAGTTAACGGTATAATATGCATTCAATATGCAGGGTGTCTGAAAAGTCTTTCCCTGATTACATAAATTGATAACTCAGGTTAGAAGTAAGATACAAATATGAAACTGGTGTCTAATTGTTATCCAACTATCAAAGTTTTGATAGTTAATGTATTATAGTTGTGGAATTACAAGAACTATTCCACAAAATTTTAAGCATTCTGGTAAGATAGATTCCTTATGTCATTGCATAATGGAAATAATAAATATGGCAATAATAATGAACAATTCCCACATTTTATACACTTAAAATAGTAAAAAGTATGCAGTTTTTTTTTCTTTTCCGCACAATTTAGTTGAAAATCATTTCCATGAGTTTAACATACATTTTAATAGCATCAATAATAGTGCAAATCTGCTCCAACTAATTTCGTGCAAAATCAACCTCAAGCATCCTCTCTGTAATGAATAGGCAACTAAAAGGCCAACCAAAGTATTATATGAAGTTAAAACAAAGTAAGGTTTAAAAAATATACATAATACTAATCCGACAGTATTATTACCTATTTTCTCTAACAACACAGCTATTACTTGGACGGACTGCTTCACTGAGCACCTTATAAGCATATTCAAAAGCTATTTTCACATTCAGTGCACCGTAGGAACTTCTTCCAATATCATTACCTGAAATCAAACAATTTATAAAAGATTAATTTTTTTTTAATATTATGGGGGGAGGGCACATTTGAACATTTTTTATTTCGTATAAAAAACATCTTGTATCATTTTATTTTCCCAATTTTTTTTTTTTTTTTCAGTTACCATAATCTTACACCTAATATCGAATCCATATTAAAATTCATCATTCCATAAAGGATAGAGAGACACCTGTAGCATTTCCTCCACTCATCTCAATACTTTCCTAAGAAGTACCATGACGCAATCAACCCAGTTATTTCTAGCAACGCTTACATTGCGGCTCCAGATAACCTTCTTTTATATTTGTTAACTGATGAGAGATGACATATTACAACTCTTACAGCTTGGCAGATTATCAAGGCAAGGAAAATTAGCCCAGTGGGAAATTATGTTCTCAAATTCATTATTGGGCCATTCCACAAAAACGCCCCCCTATTGTCTCGCACATGAAGCAAAAAATTTAATTAAAAGCAGTAGTTTTAAAAGGTAAACAGTGTTTTACCTAAGAACGCCCACACTGGTTTGTGAAATTCTTAACCTGTTAACTGGGTATGACGAAATATTTCGTCATACATAAAAGCCTACAGCAATGGGCATGACGAAATTTTTCGTCATGGAAATTAATCGTAATATACTGAACGCATCACGTTCTACGTTGTTCTTATCTATTAAATCTTAGAGTGGTTATATATATGCCATCATATTGTCGATGCGTCATGAATTTTCATGTTCTTGTAATCTGTAACTTGAGCGATATTAACGGGAAAACGGGCGCTGCATGATCTATACTTTGAGCTGCCACAATTTGGATTCATTTTAGTCTGCATTTCAGTATCTTACATGTTAGTAATAACTTTCTGATTTGAATATTCTTATTGTGAATTTCAGTGTTTTATATATTTAGCAGGTATTAGGAGAGAATCGACATTCTGGTGTCCTGACTGCTGTGTTGCCTTGTGTATGCCGCACTGTTTCAAGCAATATCATACTGCGAAATAATTATTATACTTTGTTCCATTAATGCGTTTTACATTGAATACATTTGAGTTATATTGAAATACAAAATATTGTATCAAAATAAATAAAAATAATAAGTTAAAAACGATATTATTTTATTATTTGAGGTGTGATATTACTTATCGCTGCGAAAAAAAAGTCCCCATTGTGAAACGAGTTGAGCAATAGCTAATTCCCCGGTTAACAGGTTAACCAACCAAATGTCACTTATGACCATTTAAAATCGCTACTTTTAATGAAGTACATGAACGTCAAATGTGGGACAAGATGGCGTTTTTTTCCGTGGAATGGCCCTATACCTGCTATTAACTTTAGAGCTACAATCATTGAGTGGCAAACTTGTTATGTGACATCGCATCCAGTTCTCTCCAATTCTCAAGAACTTCTTAAGATGGTACAAAACTGTATGTCAGTGGCTGCTGGGACTTCTTAAATTTTCCTTCCCACACACAAGCAGTTGAGCTAATTGTAAAACTAGTCACTCACGCCTCCAGGAAAACAATCGGGTCTCAGAACTAATTTATTAGAGTTACACTAGAATCCAGAAAACGCATGCCAACATTTGAGATCAAAAATGATTATAAGCAGTAATACTCTGATATTTGTATGTTTGAAAGGTAAATTAAAATGTCTGGTGTTATTAAAATAAAGCAAGTGTGATTTAACTTTAATTAAAATTTTGCACTTTACATTGTGAAAGCAGTTAACAGTCATTTAGAAAAGTACCAAAATGCGTCAAAATTTCCAAAATTTGATGCTGATGAAGCAGCAAAAGATATTTACCTATGATTCTAATTTTTTTTGTTTTTAAAGTTGTTTCAATTAGGCAACTTTTAAACGCTACCCCAAACTTATAAACAATATTTCAGGGTTTGTACACACTTTTAAAAAAAATTCAAGGACTTAAGGACTTTCAAGGACTAAAAAATCAAAAAATAAGGACATCAAAATAATTAATAACAAATTGGCCTATACATTTTCAACATTTCCAAATGCTTCTTTTTTTTTTTTCAGGATGATGCACAGTACAGAACATAAAAGATAGATTAAAAATATAACAAAAAAAAATCCTAAAAGTTTCCCGTAATAAGAAAACAGAAAGAAAAATCTGAAACTGAAAATCACATTACATATCTTTTAATTCCAAACTTTTCTCTGATAATTTTACATCCAAAGAACTTATTTCAATTTCTTTTTCACTTAGTGTTTTTCGTAGTTCATTTGATTGCATAAACAAGTTAATGTCCTTAGTTTTTTCAGCCTCATCTGCCAACTGATTAGCTTTTGCATTTGTCTCCATTATGTCCTTTTGAAGAAACATTTTCTTTTAAAAAAAATTAGATGCTAGAAATATCCAATTGCGTCATACACATTCGGCAGTAAGCTTTACGAGGATCTTTATCCGTCTCAATTCAGTTTTTATATTCTTCCCGCTCAAGCCAGTTTATTAAATATGCATTTTCCAGGCATCTTAAAGCTAAAAATTGACAATAACAACCAAACCGATAACATTTCGCGTTGATCACTACAAACACGTGGGAGAGTAATTTCCAAGTGCAAGTTCAGGACTCGAGTGCGGGATCTGAACAAAGGGGCGCTTCTCCGAACTAGTCGGAGAGCAGGAAGCGTGTTTACTCCTTAGACCACTTCTCGGTCTTCCACTTAGGGGAAGCCGTAAGCGCTCGGCTAACGTAGTTCAGTTTCTTATCAGTTGCTTAAATTTGACCAATTGTGTCCCTGATTTGGCACCTGCATCGATGGATATGGATTCCTAGAACAGGAGCGGAGCTGTCCCCCCCCCCTGCCCCTTCTTAATTCTTTCTGAATAGAGTTCCCGGAACGAAGTGCGGCTGAAGCGGAAATATTGCACTTGCAACCCTGCAGTGTAGAAATCGCTCTAATCGAAAAACGGCAATCTGATTTTTTGAAATAAGGGCAGAGTAAAAATAAGGACTTTCAAGTACTTGGGACATTAAAATAAGGACTTTTAAGCACTTTTAAGGCTAAATAAAAAAATAAGGACTTATAAGGACTTTCAAGGACCCGTACGAACCCTGTATTTGGTATTATTTCTTATTTTTTGTACTTTAATGATTTGTTGTCCAATTTTTGGATTTTTCGGCCGATTGAGGCGATAGAAGATATCAACCAAGAACTTCAAGATTTCTCACACATTTTAGTGATGGCAGATTTTATTGTATACTGTCTGTATTGTATGTTTGCACAGAGTAAATGTATATCAATAAGTAGCTTACCAGGTAGAAGAGGATCCTCAATACACAGAATTGATGGTCTGTTTCCATCAGACATTGAACTTAGAAAGTCTTCCTTGATAAAATAAGCTCCTCCATTTTTCACGCTAATACCTGTATTGTGATAATTAAAGTGTCGGCCATATAACTCAAAAAACATTATCAAGAGTTTTCCTAGGTTATCACCTTCTCCATTACATTTAATATGCTAGAAAGAAAGGGAAAAAAGGTAACTTTGATAACTATATACAAAATATTCAATATAATAAAATACATTTTTAATATTAATCCTTGTGCAGCGATCCCAATAGCTTTAGAGTGTTTCGGAGAACCTTTCGGAGCAGAGTAAATGCCATTTTGAAGCAGTCAAATGTTTTTGGAGCAGCTCCGCAAATATCAATAACTAGTCCAACATAAATCGATAACTGTACAAAATTTTAGCAATTTATAACTAACAGATTTTCACTGGAATTTTTTTTTTTAAGTTGTGAATTATTTTTAAGTATTTGACTGCATAAATAGTAAATAGTAAAATACTCCCCATTCTTGATTTGAAAGCAAAAAGTGACATTAATATAATAATATAAATAACATTTTACAAATAGCCAACACACTGAGATTTTCTTAATAATGAAAAGCAAATGCAGGGTCAGAGGGAAAAAAGATGAAAGTGACCAAAAAGCGATTTCGAGAGAAACGAAGAACAAAGTTTGATTTCTCATTGCTCCTTATGTAGTTTTCATGTACATTTTGGTCGCTTCTCATATTTTTCCCCCTTGTTGTTCTACCAGATGATACTAGTCCTTCATAGCCCCTAGATAGCACTATTATCTCAAAATTGACGAAAAAGTGACTTATCTTTTTTCTCCCTGGCCCTTCAAACACTAACATCTTTCAAAGTATGATTGATTTTTACCTAACCCATTACAATAAAATATTTCAGAGGGGGAGGGGTCAGAAAAAGTAACTACCCCCTAGCTTTAAGAAATCTTTATATTTAAGAATACATGGTGAGATTTTTTGTTGTTTTTCAATATAATGTGCACTCTTCGATCCTCCTACTACACGGAAAACTTTTGAAATGACAGGCCTGGAAACGATAGTTTGCTTGTTACGCACTTCAGCATTTACAGTACATTTCTCTCTTACTACAACATATCAATATTTTATTTTCTGATAGAAGCAACTCTTAAAAGACACGGGATTTCGTTTAAAATTTTCGAATTTAATAAAAAATAAAAATAAATTTCATTTATTTTCTTCTTAAAAAAGCGAATGAAACAACAAAAATGCAAAAAATCTTATTCCTGTAGCGGATGCAAAGAGATTGCAGTTTTCAAAGTGATGGCATCAAAAGCATCAAAACGGAATATAAAAGGATTTATTTTGAAAAAAAAATTTTTAATTGCATTTTAAAGGTCTATGATAAACATATTTTTATTACTGTAAACACAATTAATGTAAAGATAAAATGAAACGATCCATTCAGCGTTTAACATTTAAACTCCTAAAAGAAGTTAATTTTGCTTTAAAAAACTTAAAATAAGGATCTGAACAAAAAAATAAAGCGAATTTTCATTTATTTGCCTCCTAATAAAGAGTAATTAGCTTGAAAAATAAGAAAATTCGATTTTCATATCGGACGCAAAGAGATCACATTTTTCAAAATGAAAGCATCAGAAGTATAAAAACAGTAAATAAAATAATTTATTAAAGTCAAATAATTTTAGAATACATTTCATCAGGTTTATATGGTGAATGTCATTAATAATCACCGACATATTGGCCAAAAATTCGGAGGGGAAAATGCGGAAGTAGAGAGGCGTAGCAAAACAGACAATACCAGACTTCCAACATTAACAGATGAAAAAATACATTAATTCCTGAATATTACTGAAACACCACCCCTGTAAGTATCTAACAAAAAAAAAATCTTGATAATTTTCTGCCAAAATAAGGTCAAAACGTCGCACCAAAGACGTCACATGGCAATAATTTTTAAATAGCTGGTCACTCTATCAGAAGCAATCTTATTTTTTCTCCAACCCTTAGCTATCTGTTCGCAGTTCCAAGTTCATTTCAGTTCTAAGTTCATTTCGCAAGCCATTTTGATTTACATATGATAAAACAAACAAGTAGAACTATTAAAACAAAATAACTACCTTTTTTAAGTTATTAATTTCTTCAAAAGAAAACAACAAAAAGTGATACATTTTACAATAAAGATTTATCACTTGCCAGGCATCACAGGCAGGAAGTGTACGACTTTTTTTTCTTACAAAATTGGCAGATAAGCGATTCCCTTCTTTAACTTCAGAAAAGGCCGAAAAATTATGGGCTTTTACAAGGAAATATGCTGTTTTATTTTGATTTCAGATTTGCTTTTTGAATGAATAATTTGTGAAATGTTCGTTTTGTTTCATCAGCATTTTTGAAGGGTCCGTTTTGCTTGATGAAATTTTTGGGAAGGGTCGTTTTGCTTGATCGTATTTATGTGAAGGGTACGTTTTGCTTGATCGTACTTTTGTGAAGGGTCTGTTAATGGACCCGAACTTAACCGACTTCTCCGATTCTAACCAACCGACTTCTCACTCCAGCTTTTAATGCGTGGAGGAAAAAAAAAAAAAAAAACCTGAAACAGTCTTTTGAAAATTAAGGAAAATTTCCCAAAATTAAGGACTTTTTAAGGGCTTTTTAGGGACCTTAATTTTGCTTGATAAAATTAAGGGTTTCTTAAGGGTTTTTTAAGGAAGTACGAACCCTGTCAACAGAGCTTTTAGTTGCGTAAGGACGAAATATGAAAAATGTCATATTTTACCGATATTCAAGCGGTCATAACTTCCTCTGCCAACAACATATTGATATATTTTTTTTGCCAAAGCCATACTCTATTCTTTGCCTTAACAGAACAGTTGAGTCCTTTGAGGAGAAATGTAAAAATTTTTTTTACAAAAAATGCACAGGAAAAAATGTATTTTTTTGTAAAAAAATTTTTATATTTCGCCTCAAAGGACTCAATTGTTCTGTTAAGACAGAGTAGAGTATGACATTGACAAAAAAAAAAAAAAAATTCAATATGTTGTTGTCAGAGGAAGTTATGACCGTTTGAATATGGGTAAAATATGACATTTTTCATATTTCGCTCACGCAACTAAAAGCATGTTGAGCTTTCATCGGTTATTTATATATTATTTTAAAGTGCTTACACTGGTCTTTCAAACGACACTACTTTTGCCGCGCCAACTGAAATGTACAAGCTGTTTTTGGACCTCAAAAACGCTAAAAAACGTCAAAAATGCCTTATTTTGAGGGCCTTCACTGACCTTACGGCAACAACTTACCACAAATTTAACATTCATTTTGTAAAGTTTCAACCTTCTATATTCCATATACAAAAAGAAAATTGGAGTTAAACAGTTCCTGGTAAGAGTTTTGGCTCACGGCAACTTCCATGTCTTGAAAATCCGCTTAATTTTTGATGCCACACCTTCACCTTAAGGGGTCCATAAAAACTAAACTCAAATTTAGAGCAAAACATTCTGGATTTGGTCTTTCAATAAGATAATAAACATTTGGTAATTTTTTGGACAAAATCTGAGACGTCATGAATCACAAGCGTGACACTCTCTCAGATTCTTGCTCTTAAATAACATCACTTTTTTAGTATTTTGAGTGGGTGGACAAATTTTGAGGGCATGTATCTTAGAAAATAAATGGAGCAGGAACCTAAAAATTTTGACTTTTCCCAGCCTCTATATAATCAACATGTGTGCCAAATTTAAAGAAAATTCGAGTCGGTCGTGTGACCTCCGTTCGGTGAGTTGGTATGGAATCACTCAGTTATGAAAGATAAAATTTTACATTTAAAAGTGGAAGAAAAATAATCTTCTTTACCTGCAAAAAACTTATAGTTAGAAGAATCAAACTATAAGAACTTATTCCTCCCATGAAAACTTCATTCAAATCTCGCTGCAGAAGGAACTGCTTCAGGACCAGAACAAGCTTTGGCAAAACAGGGTAAGTATGCATAAAATCCTGTAAGTAAAAATTCACATTATATATAATAAAAGTAAAATATGTAGTAAATATTGAAAAGACACCAAACCAAAAACATATAGATGAGCATAGCAGTTAAACCTGTAAGCCAAGTTAATAGCAGAGTTCACAAGAAATATTGTTAAAAACATTTGCTTAAGTCAACAGTTTGCTTTCAATATATATGAATATTTTGCTTCACTTGAAATCATTTAACTGTTTAAGCTTATGAAGCAACCATGAAATATTTCAATTGAATGCATTTTGACGATTATTTCTTGAAAAGTGCAACGGGTAAACTTGCAGGTACATTGGATTGTGTTTTTTTTTTTTTTTGGATATGGATTTGTTATTGGAGAGAAATTGATCTTTTTTACCTTTTTTACGACTGGAGCAGAGAATGTGAACGATGAACATACTTTCGGGAACCACACTTGGACTTCTAGTTGACAATCTTTTGTGGTTTTGTATGCAACAGTATGTAGTGTATAACGCTAACAGTGTTGAGCAATTGAAATCAACCAGACTTAAATCAGTTAATTTTTACGAAAAAAAAAACAATAATAATTGATTCAAATCATGATATTTAAAGATAAAATTTTTAAAAAATCAAAAAGAATAAATTTTGATGGGCATGAAGGCTTACCTTAAGAAAAAAGAATGATTCATATATTGTAATGACATGAAATAAATTGAAACTGAAGAAAAATAAAAGATCACAATAGAAAAATTTAAAAAAAAATTCACGAAGGATACATGAAAAGAGATGTTTCTTTTCTATGAAATTAAGAATAACACATTACAAGGTGACAAGAAATAACTTGGACGATGTTTCAAACCAAATCTATAACTGTGACCAAAGTTATAATGGTATTGTGATAGGGAATCGATCCTATAAAGCTACTAAACAAAAACAAAAAAAAAGATTGACCTTCCAACAGGATTCCGCACCTGCACAGCGAGCTAAAAGCACTCATCATTGATGCAAAACAAAATTTCCGTACTTCAATGGAGCTCAAGAATGGCCACCGTACTCAGCCATTTTGAAAATGCTTCCACCCTTGGCCCGAAAGCCAATGATCATGCTCTTTTGTACGTTGGATGAAGACGTCGGACGAAGTCGTCCAGTACATCAGACAAAAATGAAGCGGTTTCGCTTCATTTTTGCATTACGCCGACGATAGAAATGTTTTCCAAAACCCTCACACACTCTTTATATACCCTCAACTGCACTGTGCTACCAAGTGCATTCTGTGATTGGTTATTTAACGTCAACGTCAAAAGTACATGGCGGTCACATTAATATGACTGATCTGTATGTATTTTTTATACGGTCGAGCCTCGATAACTCGAACCTTGATAACTCAAATTTTTCGATACATCGAAAAAATTTCTTTCCCTTCATGCATCCTATATTGTCAATGTTAAAAATACCTTGTTAAGTCGAAATTTCCAGTTTTAAACCCTCGATAACTCGAAATATTTTATTATCACTTGGATACCATTTTCTCTTTACTTGTCCCAAAGTATGTGCAACCGTGCATGTTTTGTTTCCATTCTACTTTATGGGCAACCAATTCAGATGTCACGTGCTTACCAATTAGAATTGCTTTAAGAAAGTTGGGTTCGTGAAGAATGAAGAGCATGCCATCGTATGTGCCATAAATGATGAAATTAAGAGGATTATGTTAAGGAGAGATAGGGGACGGCTTTCTTAACTGATAAATCTGAATGAAATAGAATTTCAAGACTTTCTAAAAGTTGATGAAAAAATTGCAGTGGGTAGGGGGGGGGGGGGCACGAAATTCTGTCTCAAATTACTGCTACAATCTAATTGCTCATGAATATGAGGAGAGCTGCAAAACTTTTGAAAAACCAAAAAGCAAAGAAATCTTATCTGCTACTAATGTGGTCATTATAATCTATTCATCATTATAATCTTGTAGGCTATTGATTTAGTCAATAGCCTACAAGATTATAATTCCTGTCTTAGCAAAAAAGTTTTTATTGGCATCACTGTTTCACAAGCCTTGCGAATTAAAAGAATTTGTAATACTGAAACTGCTTTTAATTTAGAATTTTTTCTTCTTAAAAACAAACTGTTTGATAACAATTTTCCAAAAAATCTAATTAAAAATGTTTGCTCAAGTATAACCTTTAATAACGACTTTGCTTCACTGTAACTGTTTAACTGCTCAAACGTATGAAACCGCTGGAAGAAACCAGTTCAGGATTGCAGTGGTGGACATTTTTTGAGCACGTGTAAATGGAGACCGGAACGAATTAGGATTTGTTTTTTGGACATGGATTTACATTATATTTTTTTGATTTTTACATTGACAACTGGACTGCCTCTTGATTTGCTGGATATTATTTTGGATTTTGTCACGCGGAATTTCAGGTGAGATGTTTTTATTTTCATAGCAGGACCGTACTGTGGGTGGCTGATTTTTGGGAATTTTATTCCTAATCGGTCGAGGCGAAACCCCTGCTTTTAGTTTTAGGTTTTTGTTCTAATGTGCGGTTTGCAGACTCGCATTGGTGCTTTTTTGCCCAATGAAGATCTGTAGACTGCATATTTTGAACTTAAACATCCTCTTTATAGTTTATTTTTTTGGTCTTTCGACCACTCTTGAATCCCCCACGGCTGATGAGCTCTGGATTCAACCTTGCTCCTTTCACTTCTCCTAATGTGCCATTTTCTATTTCATTATTACTATTTGTATTATCATATATATATATATATATATATATATACAGATGAGACACAAAATAATACGAACACCTGTGAAATATTCTAAATTCTTTATTAATAGGGAGTTGGACCACCCTTTGACTGAATTACAGATTTAATATGACGTGGGATCGATACATAAAGGTCATTGACAACGTTTAAAGGAATATTAAGCCATTCCTCTTGCAAAGCGGCCTCTAATTCTGAAAGATTTAATGGAGGCAGGAATCGGGAACAAAGTTTAGCCTCCAAATATTGCCACAAATGTTAATAATATTTAATTCCGGAGAATGAGGGGGCCAGGCGAGATGCTCAACTTCATTGTCATGCTCTTCTAACCATATTTAGACGCACCTGGCGGTGTGAATAGGTTAATTGTCGTCTTGAAAAATCGCTCGCTCTCCAGGGTATACAGTATATACAAAAGGATGAACATGATCCGCTGGAACGCTTAGATAGTCATTAGATTTGACTCTCCCATGCAGACATACTAGTGGCCCAAGACCACGCCAAGAAATCGCACCCCAATTAATAATGGAGCCACCTCCATGTTTTACAGTTGATAAGAGGCATTCAGGATCAAACGCTTCTTTGGGTGATCTCCAGACATAAACGATTCCAGTGGTCTGAAATAAGATTAAGAATGATTCAGCTGACCATATTTCCTGCTGCCACTTCTGTGGCGACCAGCTTTTGTGACATCTACACCACTGATGGCGCTTGAAAGCATTGATTGCTGTCACCAAGGGTTTATGAATTGCCACTCTCCCATAAATGTTTGCTGCATGAAGTTCTCTTTGAACAATTCTTGTTGAAACAGGGCCCTGAAGTTGAAACAGGGTCCTGAAGTTCATGACTGATGTTATCTCTGTTATTGTACTTTTGAGCTACTACTCGCTTCAAAACACGCCTATCCCTATCAAACAGCTTTGACTTTCGGCCACTGTTTTGATTTGAAGACTTCATATTACCTTCTTTCATGCATGCTGTCATAACGGCTGATACAGTACTTTCTGCAACCAAAAGGTTTGCTGTTTCTGCCACTGATGCTCCACTTAAACGGGCCCCAACAATCATCCCTCTTTGGAATTCTGACAGGTCAGACGTTTCACCTTATAAAATCTAGTTAGATAAACTCATGCAACACAGGTGACTAATGTTAAGAGACTAATAGCTTCCTCTTCATGCTCACTAGATGGCCAACTTCTGTTGCAGGTGGCGCGGCTGTGCTGCAGGTGTGAAATAAGACACTTTTTCACAGGTGTTCGTATTATCTTGTCACCCATCTGTATGTGTATGTGTGTGTGTGTATATATATATATATATATATATATATATATGGGACGTGCCGTCTGGTTAGGCAGTGCCTACATAAGAAGAAAACCAACACAAGACGCACCACAATGCTTGGAAAGAAGAATGGATTTTCAACAAAATTAGATGAATATCCTTTTACATATGTTTCATTACGTTTAGCATCATATGCATTGTTCAACATATGTATTATTATTCCACAAATCATCTGCCTACCCTGGGCATTCCTTCACGGCACATGCCTGATATACCGTAAAATCCCGAAAGTAAACCCCCCCCCCTCATCAAATATACCCCCCCTTATTTGTCTAAATGGAAATTTATCTTAAATCCCGAATATATTTAATTTTTAATCTCGATTATAACTTCCCCCTCCTCCTGAAATTTATCTGGTTTTGAAAAGGAGGGGGGCTACTTTCGGGACTTTACGGTATATATATATATATATCTTAATTATATATGAGATTTTTTACAAAAATATATGTATCATATTTTTAACAATATAAGAAAACACTTGTTTTCATTTTTAAAAACTGAAACAAGGTAAGTGGACTCGAAGGACGGTGGGGAAGCATTGATAAAAGATAACAAATGCACTGCATGTCAATTAGCATAAGTGACAAAAACAAGCTTACTTTTATTAAATTAGCACTTTTTACACCATTATTCATATTAAAACTAATGTCGATTTTAATGTCTGTTTTGGCATCAATAAGTTTCACAATTGGGACCTACATGAAAATGTAACAAAAAAAAAGAGGTAAATCATTTATATTTAGACACAATAAACATACTTAAAGATTGTCAGCAGAATTATAAAGCACATCATACTTACTATTGTTAAAATAAATTAGATATTTTTATATGAAAATAGTATATACACTGCTCGACATTGAAAATGCAACACCAAGAAGGAGTGGTCAGAAATTGATGAAATTTGGTAAGAAGACAGAGAAGGCATGGAACAATAAGTGATATTTATTTCAAAATAAATAAGCAAAATTTAGAGCGAGTACGGCGTCGGCTCAGTAAGAAGTAGGACCACCGCGGACAGCGATGCACGAAGAAACACGTCTAGGCATGGAGTCAATAAGCCTGCGGATGGTGTCCTGAGGGATGGCACTCCATTCCCTTTCAACCATTTGCCACAATTCGTCCTCTGAACGAGGCAGTGACAGGTTCTGCAAACGGCGTCCAATCACGTCCCACACATGTTCCATTGGTGACAAGTCAGGAGAGTATGGTGGCCAGGAAAGCATCTGTACACCTCGTAGAGCATGTTGGCTGATTCGAGCACTGTGAGGCCGGGCGTTATCCTGTTGAAAAATTGCATTTGGCAGACCCTGAAGGTAGGGGATTGCCACCGGCCGCAGTACATTATCTACATATCGTTGGGCCGTCATAGTGCCCCGAATACGAACTAGAGGTGATACGGAATTGTATGCAATAGCGCCCCAAACCATTATGCCACGTTGTCGCGCTGTGGGGCGTTCCACAGTTACTGCCGGATTCGATCTTTCTCCACATCGACGCCACACACGTATGCGATGACTATCGCTGGACAAACAGAAGCGGGATTCATCTGAGAACACTACGGTTTGCCATTCTGCCATCCACGACGATCTGGTCCGGCACCATTCCAAACGTTGGAGTCTATGCTGTGAGGTCAATGGCAGTCTTCTTAGCGGGCGCCGTGAGTGCAGGCCACGTGCAACCAGTCGACGGGAAATGGTTCTGGTCGACACAGGAACATCCAGGGTACCTTGCACGTGCTGCAGAATCGACGTACAAGTGACTTGCGGGTCCGCCACAGCTTGTCGGTGAATCCGTCGATCCAAGCGGTCTGACGTTACTCTGGCTGCACCTGCACCCCTCAATGTGGCTACATTTCCTCTTTCCAACCATCTCCGACACAGCCGATGCACAGTGCTTGCATCCATGTGGGTATCTGCTGCAATTTGACGTATGGACCAACCTCCCCTTCTCAGTCCGATCACCATACCCCTTGTAAAGTCGTCTATATGCTGGAAGTGTCTTCGTTGAGGACGGCGTGGCATTTCCTCCTATCACACGTATCCTTCGAGACAAAAACCAAATTTCTCCGATAATTAGTCTGGCAGAAAAACCAACATGAACATAGCCCACTTTTCAACTTCATTCTCTTATATCTTACTTCACCTGCGTCGGAGAGCTGCGCATTTCATATCATTTGCATAACTCAGTGACGTGCGTCTACGGTAAAATTTGCATGAATTTCTGACCACTCCTTCTTGGTGTTGCATTTTTCAATGTCGAGCAGTGTATATATAAACACAGCATAAGTTATATTTTTCCTGCCATGAAATATTTTTATCTGCAGCAGGGTTACCAACTTTCAAAGAGGCTTAAGAAGAGCACTATTGTGCAGGTTTAAAACTAAGAATATAAATCGCTCATCAGCGACGTTTTAAGAGAGGAATGGTTTATTTTGGTTAGTATAATTATTACTGTGCATGCTATATAAAAAATGTCTTAAAGATACAAAAGGATTGAAATCTGAAGCACAGGAACCAAATTTTTTCAAGGTAGATATTTGATGTTGGCCTTGGCATGTGACCAAAAAATAGTTTATTAATTATTAAAATAAAAATATGTAATCTTTGGTAATATATGTTAAAATCATTTCCAACTGAGACAAATATTAACAAATTAACCAGATGCAAAAGGATTGAAATCTCACAGAGAAAGAAAATTTTCTGTGCCTTACATTTCCAATATTGGAAAGTTTCCAAAATATATATATTTCTTTATTAGTTACTTTAAATTTAAACTAAAACAAAGTAATCTTCGGCAAAATACATTATCAGGGGTCAATCCAGGATATTTGACCAAGGTCCTGTTTTTGGAATTTTGTGAAAACTAATTCCTAATTTTGTGAAAAATAGTTACGGCAAAAAAATATTCCCAATAGTTCCGTAAACTCAGATTTATGTGAAGAGTCAGTTTTGAGTGTGGGACTTTTGTTGAAAGGTCCATTTTTGAGTGTGGGATTTTTGTGAAAGGTCAATTTTTGAGTGACTGAATTTTGTGAAGAATCCCTTTTTGAGTGACTGAATTTTGTGAAGAGTCCTTTTTTGAGTGACTGAATTTTGTGACGGATCCTTTTTTGAGTGACTGAATTTTGTTAAGGATCCTTTTTTGAGTGACTGAATTTTGTGAAGGGTCCTTTACGAACCTAATTTCTCTCTAGATTGACCCCTGATTATAATGACTTCCAACTCCCCTAACTATTAAAATATGTACATGATGCAAAAGGATTGAAATCTTAAACATAGGAAGAAATTTTTTCAGTGACATGCGCATTCAATGTTGACATCACGGCCGTAAATAGACTTTTGCTTCGTGGAGAGTTTTACCAAACACTTTCTTTGTGAAATGTTTTTGATCAATTAAATTTGATTTCATTGGTATATTTTATTGATTTTTGTTACAATAGGTTATTTAAATGAGGGAATGCTGCTTCAAGGACATTAACAGGAGCAAATTTTAAAAAATGAGGTATCTATTTAATGAGAAAAACAAAATCAACTTCATCCCTGCTAATTATTTAACACATTTTTAACAGCAAAGTAAAAATGAATATGCTCATGTAAGCGCATTCAAAGTAATTCTAAAATTAATAATTTTTGAATAATACAATATGTGAAATATGCAGTTTGGCACTTTTAAATTTACAAAATTTTTATGTTTTAGTTTACGTCATGTGTTTACAATTTCAAAGAAAATACTGTACTGTTTTGTAAGAAAGGAAACTTTGTATTTCATTTTCCAAGTGAGATTGAAAACTAAATGACTTAATAAAAGATAAAGTAGGGATGATATTTTTGTCAGTAAAACAAGTGAAATGAAAAGCTTTTTTCATTATAGTTTTGAAAGCTTTTGGAAAGGGTTTGAACCCTAAAAACCCACCCCATTAATATGGCACTAACTGACATGCTGTAGAAAAAAGAAAGTAAATTATTACAATACAAAATAAAATAAGCTAATTTTCGGCAACTTCTTAACTGCATGAAATACCAAAGATAACATATACTAGATGCAAAAGGATTGAAATTTCCAACATGAGAAGTAATTTCTCATGGTGTACGTGTTACATGTTGGGATGGGCCAACCCTAATTACAAACATGTGAAATTTTTTCAGACTACTTTCTTTTTATCACACTTCTTTTTCCTTGCAAAAATAAAACTTTCAAACCATTAGAAACTCGTGAAAATGCCGAGATTTTTTTTTTTTTTTTACAAAGTATATAATAGTAAATAAATATGTGTGTTAACTAAACATTAATTAGTACAAGAGAAGTTAAGAAAATCAAGATAAATGACTATCATAATAGTAAAACATACACAACAGAAAATTAATTACAAAATTCACAGGAATAACAGGACTGGGGTTCCTAAACTTTTCAATTTGTGATACTTTTGAAGAACTACAATTTTCTAACGGCACCTAAGTCTTTTATTATATACATATTAATACCATGGACACTTTGCAGATCCCACTTTAGAAAACCCTTGGTAGAGATTTTAATCATTTTTTTTTTTTTAGAGTAAGAAAAATATTTTAACGTGGACAAGCAAAAATCTGAGGACCCGTCAAATACTTCTGCGGCCTGGTGAAGGTCTGCTCTATTCCATGCAAGACTGGACTGAAGATCAGCCAAAACACAAAATCATTCAAATTGGCTACTAAAAGACATGGTAGAATCATAAGAATTACTTTGGTTAATGGTCAAAGCACAGAAATAATAAAAGATAGAAAAATGATTTGGAAAAAAAATTAGTAACTTAGGATCGGCTTTAGGAATTTTTGAAGGACACAAAAAAATTCTTTGGAGAAAAAGAAAAAATTGAGCCTTATAAGAGTATTAGAAGAAATTACCATAAAAATTTCTGCTAAATCAAAAATAATGTGCAAATGGCCTGCCTTATAAAAATTAATCTCCTAAAACTCTTGATAATGAAGAATCATTAGTGTACTAAAAAAGAGGATAAGAATATATAGAAAATAGTTTATGAAAAGACGGGAACAAATTATGAGGACAGCAAAAAAGAGTTCACAATTATGCTATTGTAGCATATTTGTAATTTAAACTTAAATTAAACTTTAAAATGATATCTTTGTTCTAAAAATATCTTCATCAGTTTGTTAATACAAACCAGTTTCCAGACAATATATTAGACCTAGATGATGTTGCTATTAAGAGTAAGGTAGCAAAATCTCACTACTAAGTTTAAGTGACTTGCAACACTATCTCATTACTTTTGCATCACCGGGACAAAAAATAATTAAAAAAACCTACGAACACACCAATAGTAGTATACTTACGGAAGCCTTATCAAGCACCTTTATGGAGTGAGCCTCAGCAATATTGTTGTCCAACAATGCCTTTTCCAGTGCCCAGAAAGAGATTTCTTTTTTCTCAATCACTACCAAATCTATATCACTAAAAAATGCCAGATTTAAATAGTCACATGTGCAACTTACGAATAAAATACATTTAAATATTGAATGATAATTAATAATCCTGCCCTCATAACTACTAACAAAATCACTTAGACAACGCATTTTTGTACAGCAAAAGGTGTAGATTGCGAACAAAAAATATTTTAATTGTCAACTTTACAATGTAATAATTTCTAGTTATTTCATTCCCAGCTTTTAAGTTGAAAGAAATCACAAAAGGAAAACAAAATCCATCACCTACCTGGAGGAAAGTTTGACATAAAAGATACACTTAGATGTTAATTCAACAAAATATTCTTTTCACTTATTAAGCACAGTATATACCGTAATTTCCTGTCTATTGTCCACTATAATAGTTTGAAATTAAAGAGGTGCAGATTATACTCTGCCACAGATTATCTGCTTTTCTTTCAGTCAATGTGATCTATTGAACCTCAATTTACAGCAGGATTCATCAATAACGACTGCATTGTTGTCTGCAGTGTTATTTATTTTACGAAGCCAGAATCTCCTTTTCTGTGATTTGTGTTGTTTAAAATAATACAAACCACTGCAATGGTGTTTAAAATAAACAACATTGCAGATTCAGGCTGAGGAAAATTAACATTTGATTGTCTTTTATTTCCACAAGGAAAAATTTTTCTTTTGCATGTTGTTAAAATAAAAAATTTCTCCAATATCAGAGTAGCTGTACAGATTCTGGATTTTTGAGGTTCAACCGTAGCTCGAAAGTTGGCTCCTACAAGGGGTTTTCCAAAGTTTTTACTTTTTTTCCTACAACACTTTTCTTTTTCTCTCTTGGAGGAAAAAACTAAGAAAATTTCAGAATAGAAAGTGCAAAATTTTTGGCATTTTGGAAGATTTAGGGAAACTAACACTTTGGCTACAAGATGGGGTTGGGGGCTAAGATCATTGGAAACACTTAACTGATTACAAAAAAGTAGTATTTTTCCTGTACCTGCAAAATTGAATAATTTCTAGCATCTTACTTGCATTGTATATCATGGGGTGAGGAAAGAATAGACATTTAATTTTTGTACACAAACATACATACATGTGTTAATTAACTTAAATACTTCCTTGCTGCAACCCCGTTAAGATCAATTACACATAACAATGTAATGTAGGTAAGAGACATTTAGTTGTTAGTTATATTTCTCAAATTACGGGGGAAAAAACATTACCTAGTAGGAAGATAAAGTCCAGTTCTAAAGCTGCCATATACTTCCACCTGAAATATTCATATATTATTACTCAATACATATTTCTTAGGTTATCCTTCCATAAATACATGAAAAGAAAAGAAAAAACTTGAAAAAAGGCTTAACATATTGAATGAAGTGAAAAGGGGGCGCCCCTAAGGCAGCGCAGGCACTGCGACCACAGGTCTATTGTACTATCCCCGTTAGAGCCCTAAAAGACCCCAATAGCTGAAATGAACTTAAGCAGATGTTTAACAGGAATGCTAGACAATTCGTGGGGATCTAAACAATGGTACCCCAAATGTTCAAACCTGTAGGCAGAATAAACATATATAACATATTACAAAAATGTCTTCGAAAACAGTAAATCAGAACATAAAACTAATTATTTTCAGAAACATTTGAAAGTACAAAATTCAAAGAAAAGGAGAAAGGTTTGAGACGAGGAGCAATTCAAAAATTAAGTGAAGCATATTTTCACTCTTTGTATTTTAGCCAAAAACTGATGTAGCATCCCAGATTTTTTTTTTTTCATGAAAAGGAGGATTTGCGATTGTTATTTTTAAATATTACATTTGAGGGTTATTTTTAAATTATTCAAAATTTGAAATTAAAATATAAAACACGCGATAGCTCAAAATTTGATAATTCAAACATTACTGCAACTCAAATTTTATATTAAGTCTCTTTGTGACTCATGTGTGTGTGAGAGAGTGCTGTTAAAGAAAACATCTGCAAAAAAAAAAGATGGAGGATTAATTGTTTACAAATCACAAAATTGCTTATCGAAGTTTAAAATGGATTGGCCTAAATATATCTTTAAATACGAATAAAAAGTAAGATTTTTATTTCAATCTTGTTTTTAATACATTTAATTAAATTGAAGACATTTTCTTTAGTAAAATATAACATTCAGCATTTTTTTAGTTATCTACACATCAGTGGCGGCTCGTGCCTTAATTTAGTGGGTGGGCCCGCAATTATACGTTTCCCCAATCCCCAGTAATGCTTACAAAGATAAAATGAAGGAAACAACTGTTAGTAAACTAATGCTGAGTGGCGTAAAATAATATTTAATTCAATGAATACAAACTTGCATTGCAAAATTATCTCATTTGATTTGATACATATAATAGGTTTTATATTTTAAATGCTACACCAGCCTTAAGCGATCAATGTAATAATAATAACAATATTTTGCACAGACGACCGACTTTCTATACATCACTCATGTTAAGCTAGTTCTATTTTGCCATTTTCGGACACTGAAAATGTTCATCACATCAAAAGTGTCACGCCTCAAGGCGGCGCAGCTACTCAAACATTATGGGACTACACTCAAAAAGAAAAAGAGCACATATGCTTAAAAACACCCCCTCTCTTTCCCTAAATTTTTCGGCTGTCTACACCATGACTTTCTGAAAGCCTTTATCAAATTAAGGAGCGCATAAGGTAAATGATTAGATATGAGCATGCTTAGAGGGTTTTTTTCTTCTTTAATTTGGATACAAATGTTGCATTTTGTTCATGGAAAAACAAATCCTAACGGTGTTAGAACTTAAAAATGTCACTTTTACAGCTATGGTATTTTCATAAACTTTCAATTTTAATGTATGTACATGTTCTTAAATAAACTGGAATACACTTGTTTGACCAGTTATGGTCCCACTCGCCTATTGTCGTACTCAAACTAGTAATGTTCATGATAGCTGAATCGAATTATTTTCAGGAAATACACGAAGAGTACATAACAATATTAAAACTCTTGGATTTTTTTACAATATAATCAAATTTAAATGATCCTGACTCACCGATTCAAATAACATTAAAATTAAAACATGGATTACTAACAAGTCAGGTTTGAAATATTTGTCTGAACAACTACAAAAAATAAGTAAATAAAACAAATAAATAGAACATCTCTACTGATGCATTTTTTATTCATCGACTATCAAATTTGGCATAGGTTTTGTCATCAATCCTAAATATTAACTTAGAGTAAGCATGGATAAAAAATTACAGTCATATAAGCCTATAACTAAAGAACTGATTCTTAGTTGACTCACAATATAGCTTGAAAGGATTTTAAATGTTTCGATTAATGGTGAAAATATTTCTATGTGACAGAAAAGAAAAACTAAGGGATGAGAGCGTAACAATAAAACTGTGATCCGATGAAAAACAACATCAGGTTCATAAAAAGGAAACGTTTCAAAAACTTAAATGCAACACAAATATTTCGAGAACAATAATCTTTAGTTCCAAAACACAAATTAATAAATAATGCATGCATTGTATTACAAATAGGTGAGGGGGGTAATGAACTGGTAATCTCAATGCCTGTTAGAAAAAGGTGTTGAGAATGAAAAAAAAGAAAGACCAAAAAAGAAGGAAATATTTTAAAAATCAATCAAAGAAAGAAAAAACGAGGATTGTGGAATGGAAAGAGGCGAAAGTATTCTCCCTAACACAGGAGCCAGACCGACCAGACATTCTCTGCCCGTGTACAGTTCACGAAACACTTCCCTCTCCACCGCTATGGTTGGGGACAAAGGGAAATTTTGGGCACCAAGAGAAAGTGCCCTCTGGTCGACTGTTACAAGGGGTGTCATTGCTTACCGCTCTTCTTAATCCAACCACTGCAATTGGCTGGAAGTGGAGGTGTGCCTTGACAGCCGTAGGGCCCGTGGTGATCTGGCCCCCGAAATCGTTCTCAAAGCTCTCTTTTTTTTTTCCCCTCTCTTTCTTCGCGGCGGTCCCGGCGAAGCGCTAAAATTGACGGAACTTGAAAATTTTCTTGTGCTGTATTTGCGATGTGTAAGGTGTTGGAGGGCTGAAGGTTGAAAATATGTTTTGTGCCCTATGTTTTTTTTTTTTTTTAACTGAAATACAAAACGATATATTACATTGTGCATTTTTTCTTGCAATTTTTCTGGGTGGGCCCGGCCCACCCGGGCCATAGTGAGGAGCCGCCCCTGCTACACATTGATAAATTAAAATATCCTGTGCTTTCCTCACTAAATGTTTGAAACCAAAACTAGTGATAAGTCAAACCTACTACAAGTTAAAGTATTCTTTTGGTCCCACTAGATTAGAGTTACAGTCCATTGACTACAATACACATCTATTCTTTCTCTGCCCCTTTCTATTCCATTTTTTTTTCTTTGATGGTATTATTTGATCATTCTCTCTTCTAAAAACTCAAAGTATTTTTATGCTTGGAAAAATAAACTAGCAAGTACATTGCTGCAAGTCCAAGTATATTCACAGAAAACGAAAGGAAAAAAAAAATTGTTTTGAAAAGCATCTTGACCAACAATGGTCTAAATAGGCCAAATTATAAGAGGTCTTTATGCCAGTCTTGTAGCAGGGTTTAGGTCAAGTTTAAAAATTCTTCTGCAAAAATGCCAAACTGGCAAAAAGGCTATAGCAAAATATTAAAATGTATAAGGTTAATGAATAGCCTGACTATGTTTCATCTGCTGATGAAAGCTAAGTTCAGAACTCTGCTATGATACCATTGAAGAAATACACAGTAGGGTTTTTTTTTAAAACCCTACTTTTGTAGTGAAAAATTCAGAATTGTACTCAGTATTGAGAAAACAAAAGTTTTTTTAATCCCAATAATGCATTTATTGAGCAGACGTAATGCTCACAAAATATTGGTGAACTTAAGAGCAATTTATACAAGAATAATAAAATTTATAATAAAATAAAGTAAAATATCTCCATGCTTGATTCTTCTTTCGAATCATGCATTCTTCTTTTTTTCTTCTCATATTGAAGCAAAAAAGTGAAAATGCCTTGTTCAATTTTAGTAACTTACATTACATTTTAACATTTTGCTAAAAATGTGACCATAATGCTACCATACCGGCCCCTGTGTTGGAAGATAATTTATTCTGAAATCTTGAGTAGGGATGCATCGATTAATTGGCAGTACCGATTAATCGGTCATAATCGGCTACTTTGCCGATTATTAAAAATCAGTAAAATCGGGCCGATTAATCGGCGGTACAAATATTGTTCAAATATTATTCTTTAAATTATACCTTTACTAAGAAAGTATGATGTATAATTTTATTAACAATAATAATAATCCTAACAGTTGATATAAAGTTTTTTTTTAATTAAATTTTGAAATTTGAGTTCTAAAAACCTCATTTTAGATGCTCTTTGGTGATATCAGAATGAGGTGTGGCTTATCTAAAGATTAGGTGAATGTAGGTACTCTTCCCGCGCAGTTTTTAAAAGTTGAAGTTATCAAATCGAAATTTTAGACGATTTCCGATAATGTTAGGAAAGGAAGGTTCTGAAGTAGTAACCTCGGAAGTTTTTCTAGATCACAGCTGTACTAACAAAATTGTAGTATATATTTGATAACGTCGGGGGAATGGAGTGTTCAGGGACTTTCCCACTCCTTAAAATTGCAGTTTTAAAAATAGTTTAAAACTTTTTAGTGCTATTATGAAAGAGGAGATTCGTAGGCACTCGCCCAAATTTTTTTCGTAAATGATGTTTTAAAAAGCGATTGCAGGATATATCTGGTAACGTTAGGGAAAGGAATAAGGCTCAGAAATGTATCCTCAGGGATTAAAAAAAGGTCCAAAATAAAAATATATTAGTTTTGCGATATTAGAGTGAGGGTTTTATTTAATTATTTTTTTAGGGATCAGATTCTTGAAATTTGCTTAAATTTAATTGAAAAAGCACAAATTTAAGAATGATAGAAAAGAATGAATGCAAAGGGTTGATTTTAATATTTTCTCAAATATGACATTTAACTAACTATGATTACCAAAATTTTGGTTTAAAAATGATGAAAAAAAGTTATGAGTTTTGATAACTCACATTTCCCGACTAATGCATAATTTTGCTGTCTGAATTCCTAAAGTTCGATTGCCATCTGAAATATCTGTGATAAATTTTTTAGGGGGGGGGGATCTTTATGCTCCAGCTAAACTCAACTCGGATGTAGCTGCACTGAAATTCCCGAAGGTGCGTGGAAAAATGACGATCGTGCAAGTCTTCTTTTGTGGAATATGAAACATAAGATAAGTAAAAAATAATGGCAAGCACAAAATTAGAGGTATTCATGTGGTAGAATAACACAGAAAGCAAAGTGACTGTTACTGAGGCGGATACAATCTGATTTCAAAATGCGTAAAGAATCGAGTGACGGGTAAAGCCGTGAAAAACAACCTAAATGTTAACTTTACGCCAAACTTATAAACATTGACAAGTTAGAGGGTGTCTTAGAAAAATCCGATTTTATGTTTCGTTTATTTTTATGTCTTTGGAAAAAAAAACTGAAGGAATGAGATCGTTTTTTTTTCGTCCCAATATCCGTCTCAAGACGGAAATCCGTCCTGAGACGGAAGGTCTTGCACCCATGTCCTAATCTTGAGTTTTCAAAATTTCTTAACACAAAATAAAAAATATATATATTCAGCCCTGAAAATGGCGGCCAGTGGCTATGGAGTTGTGTATATACCAGGCTTGGAGTGATCGCCAATTACATAATCGTAATCCATGTAATCAATTACATTTTTTATAATCATAATTTGGAAATGGGACACTCGTAATCATGTAATAGTAATTTTAATCAAGTATTTCTTGCGTAATTGTAATCTTTCTTTCAATAATCGTAATTTAGCCTTGTAATTGTGTAACCTGACTTTGTTGTTCAAAATATTTTCATATAATTTAATCTTAGTTTAAGTTTTATATTTCAATGCTCATATTATTTTTAATCAGTAAGTATATAAAAAAAAAAGAGTATAAAAGCTGTGTATTTATAGATTTTTAAAACATTTTATGTTTAAAAAAATTTTTAATTTTACAAAAATTTCCTCTGAGAATTTCATAATTTTAATATTGATTACATGTAGACAATTTATAAATTGCCAATAAATTTTTCGTGATAGTAAATTTTTACCAATATGAATAAATGGTTAATTTTACAGAATACAGGGACGTCATTTCAAGTTTTTCCAGGGGGGGGGGGCAAAGGGTCCAAACACAATGCAATTTGATTGGAAAACATTAAAAACCACGCACACTTATATGTAAATACATTGATTTCTCAAAGCCAGGAGGGGGGGGGGCAATTGACCCCCTGCCCCCCTAAATGACAGGCCTGACAGAATATAATAAAAAATATTACTTTCTGTGCAATATTGTATGATATTTTAAAGAAGGTTTAAATTTTACATGCTTCGTTTCCCTTCCGCTTAAGAGCAAGAATCTGAGAAACTGTCACGCCTAGCATTATGGGGTGATTCATGACCTCTCAGATTTTCTCCCAAAAATTACCAAATGTTTATTATCTTATTGAAAGATAAAATCCAGAATGTTTTGCTCTAAAGTTGAGTTGTTTAGTTTTTATGGATCCCTAAAGTTGAAGGTGCGGCATCAAAAATTAAGTGGATTTTCAAGACATGGAAATTGCTGTGAGCAAAAACTCTTACCAGGAACTGTTGAACTCCAATTTTCTTTTTGTATATGGAATATAGAAGATTGAAACTACACAAAATAAATGTTAAATTTGTGGTAAGTTGTTGCCATAAGGTCAGTGAAGCCCCTCAAAACAAGGCATTTTTGACGTTTTTTAGCGTTTTTGAGGTCCAAAAACAGCTTGTACATTTCAGTTGGCACGGCAAAAGTGGTATCGTTTGAAAGACCAGTGTAAGCACTTTAAAATAATGTATAAATAACCGAGGAAAGTTTAACGTACTTTTAGTTGCTTAAGGCCGAAATATGAAAAATGTCACATTTTACCGATATTCAAACGGTCATAACTTCCTCTGCCAACAACATATTGAAATATTTTCTTTGCCAATGTCATACTCTGTTCTTTGTCTTAACAGAACAGTTGAGTTCTTTGAGGCGAAATGTGAAATTTTTTTTTACAAAAAATACACAGGAAAAAATGCATTTTTTGTAAAAAAAATTTTCACATTTCGCCTCAAAGGACTCAACTGTTCTGTTAAGACAAAGAATAGAGTATGACATTGGCAAAAAAAAATATTTCAATATGTTGTTGGCAGAGGAAGTTATGACCGTTTGAATATCGCTAAAATATGACATTTTTCATATTTCGGCCTTTCGCAACTAAAAGCACGTTGAACTTTCCTCGATTATTTATACATTATTTTAAAGTGCTTACACTGGTCTTTCAAACGAAACTACTTTTGCAGTGCCACCTGAAATGTACAAGCTGTTTTTGGACCTCAAAAACGCTAAAAAACGTCAAAAATGCCTTGTTTTGAGGGCCTTCACTGACTTTACGGCAACAACTTACCACAAATTTAACATTCATTTTGTAAAGTTTCAACCTTCTATATTCCATATACAAAAACAAAATTGGAGTTAAACAGTTCCTGGTAAGAGTTTTGGCTCACAGCAACTTCCATGTCTTGAAAATCCGCTTAATTTTTGATGCCGCACCTTCAACTTTAGGGGTCCATAAAAACTAAACAACTCAACTTTAGAGCAAAACATTCTGGATTTGGTCTTTCAATAAGATAATAAACATTTGGTAATTTTTTGGAAAAAATCTGAGAGGTCATGAATCACAAGCGTGACACTCTCTCAGATTCTTGCTCTTAACTAATAAGGTGCACTGATACTTGACACCCCTTTCAAAAATTTCTGGATCCTCCATTATATATGTATATATACAGGGTGTTCCAGGGTTAACCTTCATGACCTCTATTTCCTCAACCATTCGTCCTAGATGCATACTTCTATTTGCAAAATTGCTCGAAATGAGGAGGAGAGTTAAGATATGGAAAGTTTGAAGCAAAAAAAAAAATGGTTAAGAAATAAAAAATTTAACTTTTTATAGGGGTTCCGGGCCCCCAAACTTATATTTAGGGAAAGAATCTCCATTGAAAAATAATACTAACACAAAAAAATGACATTTGTGCGATCAAAATCCTTGGAGAAATGAAACATGAAACTTTATGACTTATACCACTTTACACTAGCATTATTTTAAGTGCGTTTTGGGGGCCATATACACGCGAAATTCGTAAAATTAGTAAAATTTGGTTTCAGCATGACGAGGCACCGGCACATAAACCAGCAACTACCAGAGCACTTCTACGAAGTATGTTTAATACTAATGTCATTGGATATCGAGGTCTTTTGGAATGGCCCCCTTGATCCCCAGATCTTAGTCCTCTTGATTTTTTCCTCTGTGGTTTTTTTAAAAAGTAAAGTCTACGAGGTAGATTCATTGAGCAAAATCGATTTGCAGAACCGCACTTTATGTGCAGCGAAATGTGTCACTCCAGTAATGTTTCAAAACATACAATCAGAATTCTTATCACCCTTTCAACTATGTATTTTGGTAGAAGTAAACCATTTTGAGCAGCTGTTATAATCGATTAAAACAAATGATATTCATTTCTAACATATTGTTTTCGCAGATTTTGTTTTTATTTTGATTTGCAAGAAAGCAATGTAAAATTTCTGTGTTTAATTTTGTATATTATTTCTTAGATTTCACATATTACGTGTGTTTAATATCTTTTTATAAAATTGTATAATAATTTTTCTTGTCTTGTTATGTTTTGTAGTCTTGTAGCATCTTTATTTTTGAATACAATGAGAAGCGAATGTTTTCTGACATGGACGAAACAAATTTCATTATCGTACTTTATCTAAAAGCTTGTTATTCCTCTTGCAGGGCGAAAAATTTCTTTTGTCAATTTGTTTATGGGCCCCTGCGCATTTAAAACTCTAATATCTCCCAGAATTTTGATCGCACAAATGTCATTTTTTTGTGTTAGTATTATTTTTCAATGGAGATTCTTTCCCTAAATATAAGTTTGGGGACCCAGAGTCCCTATAAAAAGTTAGATTTCGTATTTTTTGACTGAATTATTTTTTCGCTTCAAACTTTCCATCTTTTAACTTTCTACCTCATTTCGAGCAAATTTGCAATTCGAAGTATGCATCTAGGACGAACGGTTGAGGAAATAGAGGTCATGAAGGTTGACTTGGAACACTCTGTATATACATAATATGTTCCTCCCAAAGCTGTAATTGTGTAATCGAAATCGGCATATAATAGTCGTATACCATTACATTTTCTCGTAATAGACTCCTAGCCTGGTAGGGTAAAGGCACCAGTAGTCGGCCATTTAAGAGATCTTTTGTTGATCTTGGTTAATCTAGAACTTTCAGCTATCAATACAGCAACAAAAACAAGGTAAAGCTTTAGAATGTACCTTTCTGATAGTGAATCACCAACTTGTTTCAGAAACTTAAAAAAAAATTATGTTGAAATCCAAGCTGTTGTCAACACTAGTAAATACTCCAGCAATCAGCCACAGAAATCCAGTGCTCGGCCACATTGAGCCCAGTAGTCGGCCGCTTCATTTTCATCGATCTTATGTAATATGGGTGATGGAATTAAAACAAAGTTTAAGGGGACATTTACAGTACAGCATTGTACTTAGTCTGGTCCTATTTTTTATGGTACCTCTGGCAGTGTAGGTGACCTTGTAGTGTACTTATTTCTTTTAATATTAAACTACCATTATGAATTTTAGCAGGACATTTTGAATAGTATTCTTGAGATGCAGATGTAATTTTCGTTTTTATACTTCAGATGTCTAAAAAAAATAATTTTAAACACTGCACCCGAAAAAAAGTATTTTTTCTGAATAACGTTTAAAAATGTGTCTATACCTAAAAGAAAATTTCAACCATCAAAAGAAGCTTCATAAGGGTATGAGTATAAATGACTCAATACACTTTCCCAACCTAATTGCTGAAAAATAAGCAGAATCGCAATCTTGGATGATGAGCATAAGCGTAGCATCAGGGGGGGCACATGCCCCCCCTCCCCCCCCAACTTGATGAACACTTCAAATTTAGAACCTGAAGTTTTGCAAAATCGAAACGAAAATCATAATCAGAGTATCATTTACAGTTTTTTTTTTCATTTATTTTACTTAAGTATCATTTATTTTACCCGCATGTTTGGAGGAGGGGGGGAATATAGACCCACTGTTAAAATTTTCAATGCGAGGCTCTATTTTTTCCGAAACAGGGACGAAAACCTTGAGAAAGGTTATTTCAGTTTTCGTTACCTGTTACCTACTAAAGCAGCCAGAATTACCGTCTGGAAGGAATTGTTTTAATCAAAACAAGCTTTAGGGTTGCTAATAATGTTAAATGCGAGGCCTATGAGGGGTGTACCCCCCATGTGCCATATTTTATCCTGACCTTCTGCCTCCATGATTGTTGCATTACTAAAATAATAATTCGGAGAAGTATGGAATCGTAAATCATGCTATTTTGTATAAGGCAATGAGAAGCAAAGAGGCATGTAATAAGGAAAATTCAAGTTTGAGGAAACAAGTTTAAAGATCACAATTTAGGTAGGCTTTCACTGAAAAAAGTTCCTGTCATAGGTCAGGAGTCATGCTATAGATCAGCATTTATCAGAACTACTAGTACCATTTCTAGTTCAGATCAGAGTTTCTCCTACCACTTACTTTACTATTCCAAATTTTCAATTTTGGCACTTACATCCCTTTGCTTCTGACTGCCTCATATGAACCTTTTTTAGACATAAATTTTATAATTATATGTCACTGCTTATTATATTAAAAAATAATTTTATCTAGAAATTGCTTTTTTCACAAAATCTGACTCATTGTAAGAGAGAAATATAAAAGACTATCTCTTTATCTTGTGCAATACAGTGAAAAGTAAATTTTTATAATAAAATATGGATTTTAGCACAGAAATAATTTTTATCTTCCCAAATCAAATATTTCAACTTTTAAGCAAGCATTTGTCAGTCATAATCACATCATAGAGAAATTGAATGCTAAAAAGGCAGGCTAATAACTAAAAGTCTCATAATGCATAACAAAGAAAATGCATCATTTTATTCATGTTTTTAAACTATTTTACATTATGTAGTTTGTGTAGCACTTTACTGTATTGTTAAGAACGTGTTTGTACTTATAAGCAATGACAAACTTAAGAATACTTATGCTTTTGCTTATGATTGTCTTCAATACCTTCTTTTTTTCAAAACTTAACTTTTGAATCCTTTCAACCTTTGTCATTGTGATATAACTTATTCTTGATTGAGTAAAGATACAAAATGAAAAGTGTCCTGTTCAGCTGCCGAGACTAAGGACAGTATACTTGTAATAGCTTAGGGCTCAATAATTCCAGGCCCACTATTTCAAGTTTTTCAAGGGGGCGAGGGGGTAAAGGGTACTGAAAACAATGTCATTTCATCGGAAAACAACAAAAACCACGCCAACTTTCTCAACCCCCCTGCCCCCCCCCCCTAGATGACAGGCCTGGTTAAATCTACCTGGTGGCAACTAGCAGCTGAGGGCGGAAAAAAGAAAAAATATATTGTATGTACAATTCATCGGAATAGTAAGAGCGAAAGATCTACACAAATGGCAGTAAAATAGACAATACAGCAGGGAGCGGAATTTACATTGAAACACTAGAACGTAAATTATCTTTTTACTAAAGCAACCCTAACTTTTGCTTAGTATTCAGAAGTGAACTTCTTGCAATTGAAGCTGGGCTTGAGGCAATCTCTGAGGAGAACAACTTTGGAGATGTTTGGATTTTAACAGATAGCCGTAGTGCTCTGCAACACGTTAAGGATTGCCTACATATTGGTGACCACACAAGTACCTCCATCTATAACAAACTAAAATCCATTTCACAACACCACAAAATACATCTGCACTGGATTCCATCACCTGTGGATATTCAAGGTAATGAATTGGCAGATAGACTTGCTAAGGAGAGCTGCAAACAACAGACTCCCACCTCAACTAAACTCACGTATCACGAAATCTGTTCCATAAAGAATGCCAAAATTATGAAGGAATGGCTGGTGCCCCCATCCAGCAACTGGTACTCTTCAATCAAACCAGGCTTTTTTCTCACCTTATCAGGAGACAGATCATACTACACCTGCCTAATACGTCTGGCCAGTGGTCATATCGCACCCTTGATACAAAAGTGCCACAACTCAAAAATTGTAATTTTTGAGTTATGACCGTCATCAGACTTAGTTTCCAAGTCTCTACCAATATTTAAAAGAGCCAGAAGTTGCATTGAAAAATCAGCCGCCAAAGGGCAGTTATGGCGTTTTGTTGTTATCAAGATAAATAGGACCCCTTCCCCTGAAATGCGGCATCTTGAGTTGTCGTCCAGCCATCGTAGAGACTAGAACAATGACTAACGATCATAGTTTGAGATGTATTGGTCTTCATATTGACAAATTCAAAAATACTAAAATGTGCCTAGTCAGCCCGGGAAGTTTTTTGCAATTCCTGGAAAACTTAGTTTTTTCAGTTGTGGCACTTTTGTAGCAAGGGTGCGATATCATAACCTTAAAATACACAGATGGAGAGAAAACCTTTCCCCAGTGTATCAAATGCCACCAACACCGAGCTTCCCCCAAACACATTTTGGACTGTCTCGGAATTATTAGAGAGGATATTTACTAGTCTCCTCTGCTGGTTGCGGACTTCCTCAGGGTCAATGGTTTATTTGAGCTGGTTTGACTAGGTCAGACCAGTTGGGAGATAAGAAGTAAGAGCGAATATTTCTCTTACAAAAAATCAAAGTGAAAAATCTAGGGGGAGGGGGTGGGGGCAAAAGCTCTACCAGTACATCTGAAATTTTGAACCTATGCCCCCCCCCCCCCCCCACCCGAAAACTTTTGGTCACGCTACGCCTATGATGACGAGCACACCATTCAACATGAAATGACTCATTACTAATTTTAAAAAAGTACCCAAAACTTAACTGCCACTGCTTGATGATTGAGGACAGGTACATGAATGTATGACCGCGTCATATCTGATTTTGAATTAAAAATATACTATTTATAAGGAGTTTTATATCATTGTCGCCGACTACTGGAGACTGGCCGACTACTGGTACACTTACCCTATATACTTTTATTAGATCTATTCTCAAACATCTGTTTATGCGTGAAAAATAACATGATCATTTTCAATTTATTTTTGAACTGACACCTGATTCATTTCAGGAACTAGACGATTAGAATGCGTAAAGGTTTATGCACCATTTAATTACAGAAATTTTAAATAAACATTTAAAAATGCTAAGCAAAGAAACTTACTTTTGCTTGAGGCCATAACTTTGTGATAATTTTAGTTATCCTTTCAACAACTTCCAATCTAATGAGATGCTCTGCTTGTGTTGGAGATATGTAAGTATAGAAATCCTCTATTTCTTCATGCAAGCTAAAATTAAAATAAATTATACAATTAAATGGAAGTAATTGAATGGAAAGTTTTAAATGGAAGTAATTAAATTCAAGATTGAAGTCAACCCCAATCATAACAAAACACTTATTAAATTAGAAAGTAACTCCGTAAGTTAAAAAATTGTCAAAGATAAAATTACATCTTAAGATTTTTTGGTAGTAAACACATTTCTTCTGTTCTTGTCTAACATTGCCAAAGATAGTTATGACCCCTTAAGTGGTGACTAGAAATAGGGAGTAGCGATGTAAAATACCCAGGTATTTATTTTTAAGGATAAATACCCTCAAAGGGTATTCTACCTAAGTATTTATTTTCCCTAGTACTTGCATTAATTTATTGCATTTTAAAACTTCTTAAAAAATTTTACTGGCCAATCACAGTGAGTCGTGAAAGAAAGTTTCAATGTAGCCCAAAACTTTAGGCTTCAAAAATTAAGGCCTGGGCTTTGAAATTTAAAATCCACTATCAAAATTTTTCGCCGCAAAATGTGACTAAAGACTTTATTTCGATATAACACTACCTATAAATATTTCCATTACTTTGAGAGTTGGAAGTCATTTTAACATATCGCACCCTTGCTACAAAAGTGCCACAACTCAAAAAACTACATTTTCCAAGAATTGCAAAAAACTTCCCGGGTTGACTAGGCTCATTTTAGTATTTTTGAATTTGTCAATATGAAGACCGATACATCTCAAACTATGATCGTTAGTTACGCACATTACTCTACGACGGCTGGACGACAACTCAAGGTGTGGCATTTCAGTGGAAGGGGTCCTATGCATCTTGATAACAACAAAACGCCATAACTGCCCTTTGGCGGCTGATTTTTCAATGCAACTTCTGGCTCTTTTGAAGATTGGTAGAGATGTGTAAACTATGTTTAATGACGGTTATAACTCAAAAATTACAATTTTTAAGTTGTGGCACTTCTGTAGCAAGGGTGCGATATTCATGGCTTAATTATTTATCTTCCATTTTAACAATTCTGTGAATTCTCAACTATACTGTTCACACTACCGACATTATGCATTTTCCAGCAATGATTACACTAGAGTTCATTTTTATTTACATTTATATAACCATCTATAGATTATCAATAAAATACCCACATTATAAAATTAAGCACATTGGAAAATTATGGCTCGTAACCACACTTTGGTACCTTCTACAAGGGAAGATCCACCTTCTGTTTCTTGTTTTTATTTTCTGGGGGGGGGGGGGTCATAAGTCCTTTTCCGGCATACATGAAGGGTCTGAGAGTAACATTTTTTAAATCTAGGCTCAAAAACACAGCTTAGTCACTTTAAAGATGCATATAAGGGATGGTCACAAACCTACCTCTGAAATCGAGACTAATTTCATCCAAGCTTTTTATAATCTTACTTACATTATTTCTCTACCCTGTTTTTTTTTTTACCAAGCCTAAACTTTCTTATTTCTTTATCAAATTCCATGATTTACACCTCATTTTAACCTGCTACCACTCAGTGATCTATTTATAGATCACCTGTTTTCAGACTCCTCACTAAAAACTATACCTTTTTATCCTTTCTTATTCTTATAAGCTGGTTTCCTATTGGAAATTGGTTCAATAGGAAACCAGCAAGTAAGAATAAGAACTGATAAAAAGGTATTCTTTTTAGTGAGGAGCCTGAAAAGAGTTGATCTATTAATAGATCACTAGGCGGTAAGGGGCTAACCTTTTGGCTGTTTTTTGGAAATTTTTCTTTCGACCCAGGTAGTACGACAGTTGAACCACAGATTTCTTTTCCATTGAAAAGAAAAGGTATAAACTGTCGTACCAGATGTATGAAACCTTTAAAAAAACCCTGGCCCAAAAGGGTTGGAACGAAATTTCCTCTTAAAAAAGAAGACTAATGGTACAACCCCCCCCCCCTTTCCTAAAGACTAAAGATTATCGGGCCAGCTTTTGATAAAAAATATACCCACTGTCTAAAAACTTTTTTCTGTTGTAAAAAACGCTTTTTACTGTTTTTTAGTACATATTATTTCGATGAATAAACATCAAGAAATTGAGGTGCAGTGACGAACTTGGATAAAGCGTTCCGTTGAGAACATGAGGGTCGGATCCTGCGATGGGTTTTGTTGCTTTTGTTTAACTTTTTTTTAATGGGCTAATTTTGATCCAAATTCTCAAAGAGATATTACCTAAACTCAATGTAAGATTTTAAACAGTATTTCCATTATATAAAAACCGGAAAAAGATAGTTATCTCAACACATTAATAACATTTCTTAAAGGTGCTTATTTTTGTATTTGGTACGTATTCAGAAAAGTGAATTGGAACTAAGGCTAGCAAATAACATTGACAGGAATAAAAAGGGGTTTTCTGCTTACACTAATTCTGGGAAAGTTAGAAATAGTCAAATTAGGCCACTGGTTGATGAGCATGAAAATTTAATTCAGAATGATAGGGATATTGCTAATGTTCTAAATGACTTTTTTTCCAGTCTTTTTAACAATAACTGTATCTCAACAGTTGACATAAGCAAGACACAAGTTACTATACAGCTTGAGGATTATGTATTTTTTAGGAAGGACGTTTTACTTCATTTGAAAAAAATTAAAACTAAAGCTCCGGGACTAGATAATATTTATCCAAAAATTCTAGTTGAATAAGCAGGGGAATTAGTAGATACTACTGCAAAAATTTTCAATGCTTCATATAACTCTGGAACAGTGGCAGAGGACTGGAAACAGGCTAACATTACGCCACTCTTCAAGAAAGGGTCTAGACAGAGGTAATGAAAGAAATTATTAACCTGTCAGTCTTACTTCATTGGTTTGAAAATCTTCTGAAACGTTATTTAAAATTAAGATTATCAATTTCTTAGAAACTAATGGTCTGTTGACTAGTTTGCAGTATGGTCTCAGGAAATTTAAATCGTGTGCTACTAATTTATTACATTTTTATGACAAGGTCACCATGGCTTTAGATAACAAAATGTGTGTAGATGTTGTTAAGCTTTCGATAAGGTACTGCATGTTGCACTACTCAGTAAATTAGCTGATATAGGAATTGGAGGTAAAATTTTAGTTTGGTTTAGGAATTGGCTGACAGGAAGGAAACAAAGAGTAGTTGTAACAGGTAACCATTCTAAATGGAGTGAAGTTTTAAGTGAGGTTCCCCAAGAATCAGTTTTAGGTCCACTTTTGTTTATTATTTTCATGAATATTCATGAAAATGTTTCTGGAAACATGATTTGTTTTGCTGATGATGTAAAAGTTATGAGAGCTGTAGAAAATGATAAACAAGTAAATCAGCTGCAACAGGATTTGGATCATTAATAAATGGGCAGACAAGTGGGGTATGGCAGTTAATTTTGGGAAATGTCAAGTGCTGCATTTCGGTCATGGAAATAAGCACACAAGCTATTATTTACAGGGTTTAGTCATCAGTAAGGCAGAGAATGTAAAGGATATAGAAGTCTTAATAAATCAAGACTTCAAGTTTAGTCAACAGTGCTAGTAACAAAGCCAATAGGATGCTTGGGTTTATAAATAGATCTATTTCAAACAAATCTAAGAAGGTTCTTCTGCCCTTATAAAGAAGTTTGGTAAGACCTCATTTGGAGTATGCTGTTCAGTTTTGGTCTCCTTATCTTAAGAGGGATATTAATTTATTGGAAAGGGTACAAAGAAGGGCTATAAGGTCAGTGAATAGATTTTCTAATTTAGACTATGATTCCAGACTTAGAATGCTTAACATGCATAGTCTTGAACAAAGGAGAACCATAGGGGACATGATTCAGTTGCTTAAATTTATCAAAATGAAAGATGTTATAGGGTTAAATTTTTGCACGGAAAGCAGGACAAGGGGTCATTGTTATAAGCTGTTTAAATCTCAGGCTAACTTGGAAATTCGGAAAAATTACTATTTTAGCAGAGTAGTGGGAACTTGGAATAGTTTACCGCAAGAAGCGGTAAGGAGCAAGGGAGTAGATAGTTTTAAGAAGGCCATTGATCTTTATTGGGGTCTATAATTTGACTAGGACCAGCCCTCCATTCCACCTATGAAAAGTAAATTTTAGTCTATCTGTAATTTTTCAACAATCTTTTAGCATCAGCTTTCAGGTTAGGATATTTTTTTTTTTTATTTTCACAGAAGTATTCCAAACAAATCATATTGAACAGGAATAGAGACATTTTTCAAAATAAATATGAACATTTTTTAACCACCATTTTTTAACAATCACCAGATGGCAAATGCATATTTTTCTATCTAAAAAACGTAAACATAAAATTATTTGAAGTTTTCGTAAAAGAAGCTCTTGAAAGAGAGAGAGTTGCCTTGCTGACCTCTGATGAATGCAAATTAAGTTTCCAATAATTGGGGCTTTTGGAGCTCTAAGAATGTTTACTTCCATGATTAACCAATATTAAAGAAAATGCAAGTACGTTGAAAATTTCCAATTATCAAGAATGAACCCATTTTCAAAATTGGTGGATAAATTTCAGTCTCAGCGATCCAATTGCTAATTTTGATTTCATAGCATTTCCCTAAATTTTTTGTTGTATAATGTTTGTAATTTTTGGTATCATGACTGTTTTTTTGTTAACTCATCATTTTGCTTGTTATTCATATACTATGCAGCTAATGGTAGATTTTTTTCTTTTTTTTGCACTGTGGCCTAATTGATTTTGCTGTTAGCAGTTTTGACAAGAGTACTTTTTGGATCTTATTTTAGTAAAATTATATAAAGATTTTGTAATCCTGAACAAAATGTTTAATTTGTTTAGTTTTAATAAGTGATAAAGTTATTGAAGTACAAAATTGCATACTGTATACATGCAGCTCCATTTTCAAAACATGCAAAGTTTTCAGCCTCTGATGGTTAAAACAGCTGTCATAAGAAAGGCTGCTAAGCATCAGAAGCTCAAGACATTTTCTTCCCTGAAAAAGGTTTAGCTTTTTGCTCTGAAGCATGTATTCATTTTCTAAATTTCATAGGAGGCAAAGGAATGCAAATTATGTGACAAAGAAGTTGAAAAAAACAAAAACAAAAAACATCACAATTTCTCCAAGCCTGGGTGGTGGTGGTGGGTGGGGGCAATTACTCTTCACAAACCCTCCAAATGATGGGCTTTCATGCAGCCCTCCAATACAGCTCTTGTTACGTGTGTGGCCATTAATTAAAAAAGGTTGTGGACCCCTAATAAAACCCTATTTTTAAATTGAAAATACTCATCAGTAGAAATAAGAAATACATATACCAAAAGTAGTTAGATTTTAAAAACAAAAGCTATATCAAAAATTCAAGTATGAATTCCAATTCAGAAAGATTATGTTCAGGGCTGATTTGAGAGTTCATGTAAAAACACCTGAAGTTTTTAAGAGAAAATCAGGGAGAAGGGACCTTAAACTTTAATAATATGACACATTTAAAGTGCGCAGAATTTTGTTCAAAATTTTACAACTTTAATGAAAATATAAAGAAATTTCTCTTAGTAGTCTTTTAAAAAAGTGTAATAAACATTAAAAAGGAGAAAAAAGTCCAATTTCCGTAGCAAATGAAAAACGATCTGCATTTTCAAAATAAAGGCATCAAAAACATAAAAATGGAAAATTAAAGAATTTATCTAAATAAAATTATTTCAATAGCACTTTAAAATGGTCTATAATAAACATAAATAATAACAACCGACAAAATTAAAGCAAAAATGGAGCTAGTTTTGCTTCATCAATATTTTTTTCCATATTGACATGCATTAGGAGAAGAGAAGTTCCCTTGAAAGTGTTCATTTTACGATTTTAATACAAATAAAAGAATTTTTCTTTACCTATAGGACATGCTAAAACTCCCATAGTTCCTAGCGCGGCTTAGCGGAATTGGTGTAAGTTACTTCCGGCTATTCTGCCGCATTCGTATTATCATAGAAACTCCCGTAAGAAGTACCGATGCGTCTTCTGTGCTCTTTTGACAACTAAGTTTTTTTTTTTTTTTTTCAAAGAGCTGTGCGTGATGATTTCTTTTAAAATATCAGTGTTTTAATCACAGACATATTGTAGACAGTATTATTTTTAACACCCTTTCTGCTGCAATTACAACTGAAATAGTTGAATAACTGAAATAGTCGAGTACAATAATCTTAGAGTATAAATAACAATTTCATACTAATACCAAATAACTAATAGCATAGGGATTTCTGAAATCTGCATTTTCTTACACATTAGAAAACTTGCTCAAAATAAAATAACGTTATTCATTTTCTTATTTTTTTTTTTCGGTTGAAGGCGTAATGAGTTGAAAATTGATTCGAGAAAATATTAAAGTCGATGCTTTGCATTTTATGTTTTCATTTCAGTGCTTACAAGATCGATTCCGTTTTGCAGTTTTCTAAAAAAATAAATAAATAGAAACTATTAGGGGGGGGGATCTTGTTAACAGTAATATGCAGCCGAAATAAATTGTAAATACCACTTCTACTGAACCTTACTGTCAGTGGTATGCACTACATATGTTTTACGTTTTTTTTTTTAATTTATATGTTTTAAATCATAGTATTTTTTGAAATTTTGATTCATTCGCTTTTTTTTAAATATAAAAGGTGTCCTACCTAGTTGCTTTTATTAATAAGATGTGTTAATATTTGGATAATTATATTACTCAATTTCGAATTAAAAATGTTACCAAAGTGTTTATTAGTTATACTAATATTTGAAAATTTTGTATTTGAATTAAACACATATTAAATCTGTTTTCTTTTCAACTTAAACCCCAATTCCTTCTAAAACTAATGAATTTTTAGCTGTTGTAATTACTTTTTGTCTGTCTTTAGTTGTTAATATCCATAGTTTCAAATTCATGAACAAATTATTTTTCTTAGGAAAGGGGGTTATAACAATCCTTTAAATAAAAAATGAAAAATTTTGGGTGTTTAATAATTATGTTACAGGAATTTGGGGGGTCAACATTCCCCGCCCCCCAATTCTTGGTTTAACATTCTTGGCGGCATTTTTTACATGTAAGGCCTGTGAGCCCCCCCCCCCTCCCGAAAGTAAATTTTGTCTGCTCTCATGATATAAATATGCACTGTTAGTGTATTACTGAGATACATTTCACATCCGCATAAGAATTTGTACGATCTTTGAATAGAACTTGGGTTTTAACTACAATAGATGAAATACATCTTTGTAATTCGGTTGAATTGCGATTATATTTAGCTATCGTTATTACTCCATTTTTAACTAGTTTTGATTTTTTTTTTGTAATATCTTGTTTAAAATTTCTTTATTGCTCTAATTAGTTTGTATAAATGATTGAATGCCATAATTTTAGTTTTCGTATTAGCCAGGGGATAAGCAAAGTAGAAATACTGTTGAAAAATTGTTTCTTTTATTTGTGTTCTGGTTAAATATTTTTTTTTTTAAATATATGTGTGAACTTTCAACATTATTTAATTTGAATGTGCTTTGGTGAAATCGACCGGTTTGCCTACTACTTTTCAGCTAGCTACTGCTTTAAATAATTTGTTTTTATGAAGAATAAAATATAAAAATATGAAATAAATCAGAGTCTGATAAATAAGATAATAAATACGAGTTTATTATCAATCAATTTTCTATTATCAAATTTCAGACATTTCATTGGAAAATAGGGTAATAATTTAGATGAAAAAAAAATTAATAACCATTAAAAGCATGTACCGTTCGACGTGTGCATGTTTTATTTATTTCTTTTAAGAGAAGAATGGTAACCTTTTGCACATAATTACACGTTACATTTTAACCATCAACTAGAGAAACTTACATTTAGCAAGAAAATAGACTGCAACATAAGCATGCATTTCAGTACAAAATATTTGAGTATTATTTTGAACCTCGAAATAAATAAATAAATCAATAAATAAACAAATATTTTTAAAAAATTAACAATTAAATTACTAAATAGTTGTTTGCTATTCTGAGAAAATAATTAACTTGAGAGTAAGAATATTTTATGTTAGCTGCAGAATGATTGAAGTCTCAAAACTTTTTTTTAATTGATAGCCTTAATCATCATTTAAAATACTATTAATACTTCCAAGCAATAAATACCGTTTTAGACAGCTGTTTTAATTTTTCAAAGTTTTTTTTCGTATTTTAATGTTGAAACAGTAAAATTTTTATCTGAAAGATGTTTCCTAAAGATGAATTTAGCTTTGTAAAAAAAATATCTTCCTCATCGCGTAAGCTCTAGCACGTTAACCAAATAACCGGAAGTAAAGAATACCAATTGTACATGTTGCGCCACCTCGCGACAAAGTTTGTCCCAAGCATGCCCTATTAAGAAACGGTTACACCAAAAATGAGTAAAATATGATTGACAATGTGATAATTATCATGGAGAAAATCATCAATCAACACAATCATTCATGGGATACAAAAAGATCGCTTTTCAAAATGAAGACACCAAAAGTAAAAAAATGGCCAATAAAAGAATTTAATAATTAATAATTTTAGAATTTGCATTTGACAGGTCGACTCGATAAATGTTTATTTATCCCAACTGGAATTTCCTTTAAAAATATTGCTCAGTTGAGATTATAATTATGTTGAAATGCATAGTTATTTGAATATCAATCACATTAGGGTGATCACAAAAAATCAACTTTAGAATTTTTTTTGTGGAACGCACCTAAAATTTGCCATTGGGATACAAAACATGTTTCGGAAAATTTTAGCTCAATCGGGTAATATTAACACATGCCTGAAAGAGGCTAAATTTAAGAAAAACAGCAATTTTGAACCAAAAATCGTAGTTTTTACCCTGTAAAACCAAAACTACCGATCCTAGAAGCTTTATTTTGGTCTCATTTTGTAAGAAATTTTATTTTCTTTAAGTCTAATCTTGTTTAAAGTTTCGAAAAAAATGATTGAATGTCTTCAGAATTTTTACAATTCAGGCTGCAGCATAAATCCTCGAAATTGCAAGTAACACGGGGAAATTTTTTTTTCAACTAATCTTTTGAGGAACCCCCCTAAAACGTGCCAATAGATTAGAAAATAGGATTTACAAAGTTTTAGCTTAATCGGATAACATTAACATGTCCTCAAAGAGCGTAAAGTTACGAAAAACAGCGATTTTTAGCCAAAAATCGTAGATTTTACTACCGTAAAATCCCGAAAGTAACCCCCCCCCCCCATCGATTATAAAACCCCCCTCCCCTTTTTTGGAAAAAAGTGAATTTTCTCTTATCCTGAATACACTGTATAAAAAATCTCGATTATAACCCCCCCACCTGAAATTTATCAGTTTAGTTTTGAAAATAGGGGGGTTATTTTCAGGATTTTACAGTATGTAAAAACTAAACTACTGATCCTAGAAGCTTTATTTTGGTCTCATTTTGTAAGAAGTTTTGTTCTTGTTAAGTGCTATCTCATTCATTTTTCTTAACATGTCCAGAGTATTTATTTGGCATTTTTCAAGTTAAATCGTCGAGTATATCAAAAATAAGGAATTTTCATGCAAAAACCTAAAATCATTACAATATTCAATTACATTTATTTGCTTATTGTTGGATTTACTTTGTCAATTAAAAAAGGGGTATTTTTGCGGTACTTTAGAAATAAATGAAACAAATTCCTGTGTTAAAATAGAGGAATTAAGGGGTTAAGAGGAAAGCAAAGAGTTAAAATGACAATAAAAGCTTTAATGTACCTTTATACTTATAATGTTAAATTATATAACATTATTTTACTACTCTTTACACACAAATTAAGTTGCTGATGGCTTGGATGGTAGACCTTTTGATAAATGTGGAAAACTGTGCCTGCATTTAGAATACAGCATGAACTTATAATAAAAGCTTTAGTTGCTCTTTGTCTTTCGGCAAAGAGGAACTGAAGCCTGGAACTAATTTTGCACCTCTTGCAGCTGTGTCATTGAACACCATTAAACTATTTACTGACTTTTTAGCTTTAGTATAAAATTGGTTTTTACACGATTTATAGGAGTATATATTAGGCCGTCCCAAAATTGTATGGGGAAAAAAAAATTTTGGAATTTGAACTGGCATACCTTGCATTATTGTGACATTTGGTATAAATAACTATCTTGCAAAATTTTAAGCTATTTGAAGATTATTAAGTGACAGCTCAACATCATTAAATATTTCAAAAACCTAATTTATTGAGTAATTATTTTTTTCACAAAGTTTTATAAAATTTACTCAATACAAAAGCATTTGTATCGATACTTTTCTCTTAACAATATGCAATAATTATAATCTCAAATACACTTTTTGCTAAAATTACTTAAAAAAAATATTTTATACACCAAAGCTGCTTATTTTCCGTGATGTTCCAATGTTTGAAAAATGAGCCGATGTTGCTCGTCATTAGTAAGTTGCAAATTGCTAATTTAATTGCTTGCTTAGCACAATCATTTTCTACCTTCAATGCAGACGGGGCAGTCATTTAGGGGGGGCTGGGGGGTCAATTGCCCCCCCCCCCTGATTTTGAGAACTCAATGTATTTACATGTAAGTGGGCATGGTTTTTGTTGTTTTCTGGTGAAATTGTATTGTGTTTTTACCCTTTGTCCCCCTCCCCCGAAAAAAACTTGAAATGACGGGCCTGAATGCAGACACTATTTCCTTAGCTTGATTGTATTTATTTCTTACAGCCCAAGTACGAACATCAACTGACAAAAATTATTATCCAGTTTCATTACAGCTGATTCTAAATCTGTTCTTTCACAAAATATGATAATGTTATTCTGAAAAGATTCAACGTGGTTGGCTTCTAGTCTTTTAAGACCCTTTTTGGTTTTTGGACGCTATAAAGCTTTTACTATGGCAACTTTTTCCTTTGGAGGCACGCGATCTGTAAAAAAAGTTAATCATACCAAATCCTCACTTAGCTATCAAAGTTTTCCTTTAAGTTTTTAATAAGTGCTCTAAGAGCCACTTCGCTATCAATTTCTGTGTATAGCTCTAGTATTTGTAGAAGATGTAAGTCATTATGAGGCACATTGCAGCTACTGGGGGTACTGAGCCACAATTTTGCATAGATTGTTGTCATGAACAGAATTCTTTTTAATGCTAAAATCTCATAAGATGCTAATTTGTATTCCTCGTGAAAGCACAAATTCTTCAAGCAGTAAACTCCTTTTGCCATCCATCTTGCCCTGTGATAGGCACCTGGGAATTAAACATACAACCAGGAACATGATCTGCATCACCAAGAGTATACAAATACAAATGCGACGACCAGCAACAGGCTCTGGGCCCAACAGGGCTGGTCCTAGTCAAATTATAGACCCCAATGAAGATCAATGGCCCTCTTAAAACTATCTACTCCCTTGCTCCTTACCGCCTCTTCCGATAAACTATTCCAAATTCCCACTACTCTGCTAAAATAGTAATTTTTCCGAATTTCCAGGTTAGCCTGAGATTTAAACAGCTTATAACAATGACCCCTTGTCCTGCTTTCCGTGCAAAAATTTAACCCTATAACATCTTTCATTTTGATAAATTTAAACAACTGAATCATGTCCCCCCTGATTCTCCTTTGCTCAAGACTATACATGTTAAGCATTCTAAGTCTGGAATCATAGTCTAAATTAGAAAATCCATTCACTAACCTTGTAGCCCTCCTTTGTACCCTTTGGTGTTAGTTTTAAAAACTCGAATCACTTTAACAAAAGTGCTTGCTTTTGATTCAATGTCCAATCTTGATGCAGCCTCAATTGAAGACTCAAATAACATACTTTGTTGTTCTCCTGTTTTTGCTTTCTCTTCTTGATTTCTCTTATTACCTTTTCTTGTTTGTTGCTTTTCTTGCTAGTTTTTGAAATGTCAGTTTTCGCCTCCCATAAAATTCATCCTTTTCCCTACTTGGTCCTGAAGGAACTTCCAATCTTCAGGTATTTTAATGGTATATTCACTGTCTGCCTGCATAAGAAATATCAAACATTTTTTCTTCATTTCTTCATTAAACTCCTTTTCGATTTGTCATTGCCTCTTGGATGCCCTCCTATGTTTAGTTTTATACATTTTTGGCATATTTTTCATAGATCATTTTCAGTTTGGTCACAACATTTGGTTTTTGTGTTATCGGTAAGCATCTTTCTGACAATGTTAATTTCCTAATCTTTAAATCATGAAATAGCCGGCCCAGTGCTTCACCATTTGTTGGTAATTGGTTGTTATTATGTATATCAAGAACTGAAACAAGTTGTTCTATCAGCTATATTTCAGTGTGGATATGATATTGTGAAAACTACTTTTGAATTCTGCATACCACTTATTGTAAAATTAATATAAAGTCAATGTACTGTTATTTAACTATAGAAAATATTCATTAAAATGAAACTTACTTCTGAAAAATTTAGAAAATTAAAACTAAATCAAAAATGAATATAATGTAAGCTTTAGTTTTTATATAAAATGCTGACATACAATTTTAACTCTAGAGCTGCAGTAAGTCGAGAACAAAATGGCAGTGTTCCGTTTACCTAAGATGGCGATTAAAAATTACAGTTTCAGAGTTCTGAAAACACTGAAGTTAACAATAACTGATAAAATTTGATGTAGAAAACATTCTGCTTTAAACTATATTATGCTTGAAATGTACAAACTAATGAATAAACAATAAAAAAATATTTTTTTAAATATTTGTTGCATCATGCATATTTTGTACCGAAAAAAGGGCATAAAAATGATTTTGGGTGCTCATGAGAGGTCTGTTAATCTTAAAATATTTGGCTAAAATTTTTACCACACCCTTAGAATGTCATTTGGCACAACTTGAGTGGGTATGCAAATTGATTTTTGAAAATTATTTTTTTTGGGACAGTCTAGTATATATTGTAATCTTCATTAGGCTGTCGCTTTTTAATTTCACAACAAGAAAGTTTCAATTTTCGCCTAAATTGCTTATTTCTAATATTCTCATCTTCCGTACCTACTTTGAATCGCTTTTTATCTAACACAGATCATTCAGCTTGAAATTTTTGAAAAATATTTGCTTAAGGACCAGCAGATGTATTTCCATTTTGCAACTAAAAAGATACGGTGGTAATATGCTGAATGCAGAAGATATTTCTGAAACAATGCAGGTTTTCTTAAAGCAACCATTATTTTCAGCACTGGTATCAAAATACATTACCTATTTTTTTTCAACTGAGCCCCAATGCTCAACTACTGAATATACAGCGCTTACTTGTACAAGCTCGTGCTTTTTTTAAGAATGGGAACTTCTATCATCTGCTCTTCAACACCACCATGGGTGCAAGTTTAGTGATGTGTTCAAGACTGAAAATATTTTGAGTCGCCCCCCCCCCCCCATTCTACTTATATATATATATATATATATATATATATATATATTGCAATTTTTGAATATTTGTGCTTAATATGATTTATTTTTAATTTTTTTGTAACAATGTGAGACTTCTTTTAGGTGAAGCATTTCAAGCATTTTGTTATTTGTGCAGGGTGTCGCGGGTTTTCTACATCGCATCGTGGCTCCGAAAACTTAAAATTGAATGAATGTCAATAATACGAACGGGAGGGGGTCCGGGGCTCCCCCGGAGTTTTTGAAAAAAAAATTCCTAAATACCGCATGTACTCGCGTATTAGTCGAGAAATTTAGTCCTAAAAATGAAGTATAAAGTTAGGGGGTCGACTTATACGCGGGGCAGGATTTCAGAAAAATTTTCCCGAATAACTCTTGGAAAAAAACACTCAAAAACAATAAGATTTTTCCGATTCAGTCTTACTGCTCGCTAAAGAAGTGTAAATACTCATACATTCTTCTGTATTTTTGCATGATTTGACTGTGAAATAAAGAATAAATACAGTCGACGCTCGATATAACGACCGTCTCCGTCCTACAAAAAACGGTCTTTATAACGAGTGGTCGCTGTAAGAGGTAGAACATAGAATATATTGGGATACAGTTGGGGGTTTCCTCACCGGTTGTTATATTAGGATGGTCTTTATAACGTGTGGTCGTTATAACGAGCATTGACTGTAATTACAATAAACGGACTGACGGCGCGAAAATTGCGGGAATTGCCGTATTCGCGAATTTTCCAATTGATGGTGTTTACATTTTTAAATACAGAATATCATACAACTAAATCGCAAAATTTTATTGGTAATAATGCAAAATAAAAGCAACAGATAGTAAAAATTGTAACCGCAAAATCGAACCCTTACAAAAACCGCGATCGTAAAATCGAATCCTTTACAAAAATCGCGATCTCAAAAATGAACCCTTTTTGTGAAAAAGAATAACAAACGTGCTATTTCAACACAAGAATGTTCAGTGCATTTCATTTTCCTTCTTTTTAAAACTTTTTTTATTATTTTTTTAATCGCGGTGAAACGTTCCCGGATCGGTCCCGATTTACAAAAATCGCGATTTCAAAAATGAACTCTCTTTGTGAAAAAGAATAACAATTGTGCTGTTTTTAACACAAGAATGTCCAGTGCATTTCATTTTTCTTCTTTTCAAAATGTTCATATTCAAAAATCGCGACAAAACGTTCCCGATCGTTTCAAAAAGTGCGGTCTTGACTTATACGCGGATTTTCGATTTTTCCCGATTTTCCGTCAAAAGTAGGGGGGGAGAGGTCGACTTACATATGAGATCGACCTATACGCGAGTGTCAGTACGCGATTGTCGGCCATTTTGGTAATGTAAAGGGAAGGAATGGGGTTCAGAGGCTTCTTTTGAGACTGTCGATTCCAAATGCGCAATTCAGACTATCGCAAAAAAATATTAGGAAAGGAGGGTTGAGGATTCTCGGAATTATTTTGGAATTGAAGCTCCAAAAGTTGAAATCTGGGTTCGTACATATTTCATCAAAAAAAAAAAAAAAAAAATCCGAAGGGTCCAGAAGAAAATCCAAGTAGCATAAAAAATGTAAGGAATTACCGCAAACCTAAACACGGATGCGTTAAAAGAAAAACAAAAGTAACAAGACAACACGTAATTCAATAGCTGAATTCACACTCATATTGATTCATAATAAAAGCAACAATCAGCAAAAACCGTAATCGCAAAAGGAATTAATCCTTTGAACGAGATAGCACGTTAAATGAAAACAGCAATACCATTTTTCAAAACCTCATCGACTTATTTCTTTTTTATTTTGTTTTGCTCTGGCGGTGCGACATTGTCATTTATGCGGCGCCGCGCCGCAGTGAGACTGACTATATTGGGCGCCAATTATTCTTTATGTTCAGTGATGAAAACGTAACGATTTCTTTTCCTAGCAAATTGCAAACTTGATTGAAGATGCGTCAGTTTCAATTCGCCATAATTCCAAGGAAAACTTGAAAAATTCAAGGGTTCCAAGAATCTAGAAAAGTGTTCCCGTATTTTTCGCCGTATAAGATGCACCGGCATATAAGACACACCCAAATTTAAAGGAGGCAAATCTAGAAAAAAAGAATAAAAAGTGCCTGCGTATGAGACGCAGCAATTAAACTTCAAAGTTTTATTGTTGCAACTTTTTTGTTTTCTGGTTTTGTCGTTAGTGTGCGTATGAAATTTGTCTATTGACATCTACTGTTTGATGTACCAAGTTTTATTTGCTCACCTGTATCCATTGCTTACCATTATAGAGTGTTCATTTTTTAAAATCTAACTTAAACCCTTCATCCTTCAAGCCTTTCATTTATGGCTTGTACTGCTCTTTTCATAAGCTTTACTTGCAGTTATTTATTTTATCTATGAGTTTCAAAGACAAAAATTTATTATATATTCGTGATATTATTGCTGTTTTTTCTCTGAAAAGTCAACGTTATAAGTAAATTTCATCAAATTTACTAAAAGAACTTATTAATTTATATTTTAATGATTTATTTTTTCCAAGCAATTTCGAGGATTTACGCTGCAGCCTGACTTGAAAAATTCTGAAAAATATTCAATCATTTTTTTTCGAAACTGTAAATGAGGTTAGACTTAAAGAAAAAAAAATTCCTACAAAATAAGATAAAAATAAAGCTTCTAAGATGAATAGTTTTTGTTTTACAGAGGAAAAACTACGATTTTTGGTTAAAAATCGCTGTTTTTCTTAACTTTATCCTCCTTGAGGCACGTGTTAATATTATCCGATTTAAAGAGAAGTTTTTTTTAAGAATCAGGCAGTCAAAAAACTTGACATTTTTATTTAGCTGAAATGTTCAGAATATGGTGTCAGAGACGTAACTAGAGGGGGGCAGACGGGGCTCGTGCCCCGGGCGCCAGATTTTAGGGGCGCTGAACTGGCTAACCAACTGCTTTTTTTTTTCATTATTTAAAAAAAAAGACAAATTTTTAAAAGCCAGCTCTCTCTCTAAAAAAAAAAAAAAATTCCGTTCAGTTATTCACTTCAAAGTTCTCTCTCATTTTTAGAAAATGCTCTATAAATTTTTAGAAATTGAACTCATATGAGAAATCTTAAACCTTACTCTCAATCTAATTTTGGCACCTTCAGGACCAGTCCTAGGGGCAAGCAGCCACTTGAGAGGCGCCAAAGGAGGAGGGCGCTATTACAGCCGGAAAAAAAAAAAAAAAAACTGTTGGGGAAAAATGTTAAATGCAAAAAAAAAAAGTTTTTTTTTTCCTTCTAAGTTTTATCAACTACTAGCTGACTCGGCGAACTCTGTTCCGCCTTAAAGGCAATAAATAAGCAAATTTTTGAATTTATTAAGTTTTTTATTATTAGAAAATACAAAAAAAAAAAAAAATAAGTACCTACATTAATCATTCATTATTGTTTCTGTATTTTAGTACATAGGTTGCTCTTCACTAAAGTACCTTGTGATAAACAACATTTTTTGTTTCATTATCAGGCGCAAAAACAAACAACGCAGATGGTCTTCCGGCCCGTGAACATGCTACATATAATTGACCATGGGAAAAACTGATGTTTTAGATTCAAACCACAAACTTTTAAGAATTGGCCTTGTGATTTGTTGATGGTCATGACAAATGCAAGACGGATCGGAAATTGAAGTCTTAAATTCAAACGGCATATCGGTCGGGATCAGCGGGATCCTCGGAATGAGCAATCGTTTCTGACAGCTTATCACATATAAATTTCAAGAAATGTAACGCGTTTGTTTGTAATTTATTTCACAAAAAAGTCAAATTACTCTCAACGCATAGCTAACTTACAACCTGTTTACTGCGCTCCGGAAGCTGCCGGAACGTGTGCTTTATGTCGCTCAGCCATGGAGGTGTCAAAAAAGGCTTCGTAGAAAGGCGAAATCAATAAGACATTTTTTTTATCTGTGTAACTGACACACATAAATTATAGCCTATGTCCGTCTCCTGGCTCTAAGCTGCCTACCCACCAATTTTTAGCCATATCGGTACAGCCGTTCTTGAGTTATAAATAGTGTAACTAACACGACTTTCTTTTATATATATAGAAGAGATAGAGATAGACGATAGAGTAGTAGTGAGAAGAACAACCTCTTTAACTGCAGTCCAGGAGCTGTCACATTAAACACTTTCCACCTCTCAGCCTCAGATGCGTAAAAGCTCTTAAGTGGCAATCCGTTTCTGACAGCTTATAACATATAAATTTCAAGGGAAGTAACGCGTTTGTTTGTAAATTATTTCACAAAAAAGTCAAATAGCACTCAACGCATAGCTAAATTACAACCTGTTTACTGCGCTCCGGAAGCTGCCGGAACGTGTGCTTTATGTCGCTCAGCCATGGAGGTGTCAAAAAAGGCTTCGTAAAAAGGCGAAATAAATAAGACATTTTTTCTATCTGTGTAACTGACACACATAAATTATAGCCTATGCCCGTCTCCTGGCTCTAAGCTGCCTACCCACCAATTTTTAGCCATACCGGTACAGCCGTTCTTGAGTTATAAATAGTGTAACTAACACGACTTTCTTTTATATATATAGAAGAGATAGACATAGACGATAGAGTAGTAGTGAGAAGAACAACCTCTTTAACTGCAGTCCAGGAGCTGTCACACCAAGCGCTTTCCACCTCTCAGCCTCAGAGGCGTAAAAGCTCTTAAGTGGCAATCCGTTTCTGACAGCTTATAACATATAAATTTCGAGGGAAGTAACGCGTTTGTTTGTAATTTATTTCACAAAAAAGTCAAATAGCACTCAACGCATAGCTAACTTACAACCTGTTTACTGCGCTCCGGAAGCTGCCGGAACGTGTGCTTTATGTCGCTCAGCCATGGAGGTGTCAAAAAAGGCTTCGTAAAAAGGCGAAATCAATAAGACATTTTTTCTATCTGTGTAACTGACACACATAAATTATAGCCTATGTCCGTCTCCTGGCTCTAAGTTGCCTACCCACCAATTTTTAGCCATATCGGTACAGCCGTTCTTGAGTTATAAATAGTGTAACTAACACGACTTTCTTTTATATATATAGATGTCCCACTTTCAGAAAGGAGGGACATATTAAATATATTATTCAATATGAAAAGGAAAACAATTACTCATTTGGTATTTAGTGAATTTATGTTTTTTTTTTAAACAATTGGAAGTATTTCTTTTCTTTTTCTTAATTTCAAAATAAAAATTACTGAAAAACTTGAGATAAACTGAATGGAGATAGAATTCTCCTTTTACACAATTTCCGATTTTCCAATTCTGAATTCAAAAACCTGCTTTTGCTTTGAAAGTATTTAAGGTTACTCAGCTTGTATTTATTATTGTTTTTATTAACATGATCATTATTGTCTAAGTTGTCATTTGATCTGAAAGTAAAAACTTTTGCAGCCAAAAAAGCTCGCAAAATAAAGTTATATTTTTTTTCGTTTTTTTATGCAAGTGATGTAAAAAGCTGAAACTAAGTAGAAATGTACTTAAAATGTTTCTTCATTATTAGCCTTTTATTGAATAATTAAATACTCTTTTCTTTTATTTTAATCTATTCATTTTGATGCAGTCCACATATAGGGTATACCGACCAGTGAATGACCACTTCGCAGTATTTCTTAAAAAATAAGGTTCTAAATTATTTTTTTTTAGATAAATTGGCTTCAATAGCTTTTTTCCTTCAAATTCTGAGCTATCTGATACCTAATTGATTATTTTGATCATGTATTTTTCTAGTAAAAAATTATAGAATGTTTACAGCCGTGCGCCATTTCTTTTTCTGTTCTAAAATAATAAGGATGGTTTTGTGTATACAACTACAGTGAAGCACCGTTTATACGTTTCTCTTTTATACGTTTTTATCATTTATACGTTTTTACTCTTGGTCCCGGCAGAGTCCAATACATATTAATGCTAAAAAATTTCTTTTATACGCTTTCCTGAAATCGCAGTTTCATTTATACGTTTTTTAAAATCTGAGCCAAAAGGAGCGAGATTGGGCTTGGGCAGATGTTTTACCGAAAACGATAAAAAAAACTGCTTCACCATTGGTGGATTTTTGTCTTCAGTGGATGGCCCTATTGAAATCACTGAAGTTACTGATTTTGCTCTCCCTGAAAACTGGTCAAATGTAAATGAAGTTTCTTCATTTTATGACTTCGTTCACTGCGATTCAGAACATGTTCACTTCTAACAATCGACGAAATGATCGATAATGAAGAATCCAGCAGCGAAGAAGAGGATAATTGTTCGGAAAAGCCACTGCCAAGTTTTCAGCAAGCTTTAGAGGGTTTTAACACCATGCAAGACAATCTCATTAGTAGTGAGTTAACTGATAACGTTAAAATGACACTTTTAACTATAAACAAAGAACTTTTTTCTGTGCATTCCAAAAGAGACTTACAGCCTAAAATAACGAAATACTTTGAGCGTCAGTCCGGATGAATATGAGAAGTAGTAGATGTAAATTAATTCTAGAAAAGGTTAGTATTACATGCTTCATGTCATTGTATTTCATTATTTTATTTTTCTTATAAACCTTAAGTTACTTTCAACCACAAATATTCGTTTTTTCTTATTTTTTTGTAATTTTCATTTATACGTTTTTTCATTTATACGTTTTTTTCTCACGATCCCTTGAAAAACGTATAAACGGTGCTTCACTGTACTTTGATTCGCATTGTGTTTATAAATTAATTTTTTTTAATTATACAAAAGAATAATCTAGTATGTATATTCAGGGTATGATTTTGTTTCAATCTTTATAGAATGTGTAGATTTTAGCTTTACGAGGTGGTCACTCACTGGGTTAAAAAAATTCTGAAAAGCCAGTGAATGACCAGCTGTTCATTCACTGGGATTTTAATGTTGTTTTGAAAAATTAAAGAAAACTACTACGGTTTTTATTGCTTTAATTCATCTTGCACATTAACAGCTGAACATACAGAAAACCTCTTAGAGCGGCCACCTCTACTAAACGGAGACCCCTCTTAACGGCCAATTTTTCGTGGCACGGATATTTTACTTAATGGACCTAATGTTAAAATTTTCCCTTGCAGTGACAACCCCCCAACCCCTCTGAATGGCCACTGAGTTGTTCGTCACTTCAGTTTTTCAAATATATGCTCGCTTCCTGTTTTTAATCCTTTCGTCACGTTTTAGACTGTCATCTCTCTAGAAGTAATGCCAGCATTCAGACAAAATTCTATATTTAAGTACGGTTGAACAGAGAACCATCATGCGAATAGTGTAATAATGCAAAAAGTTTAAATAGTTAGCAATCGAAAGAACATATCAAGACATCTTTTTTTTTGGGGGGGGGGGCCGGATTTATTTGCCCTCGTCAGCCCAATGTCGAGATATAATTTTATAAAGTCTGGCGAAGTTTTTTAAAAAAGAGTTAAATTTAAAGACTTGTCGAGAAATTGATCACCCATTTTAACCGTTTGCATGTCCATGACGACTATCTACAAATCACGTAAAAAATTTTTGCCGTTTTACACTGAAACTCGCTAAATTTGGAATATTTTCAAAAACATTTCGGCAGATTTTAAAACCTTACCTGCCACCAAGGCGGCTCGTGCAATCCGCCTGCAGCAGGTTGATGCACACCGCCTTCGGTGGCGTACTTCGGGTTTTCAGTGAAGCACACGACTAGAACAATTTCATTCTCAACAATGTATTTCTGGGGCTTCACGGTGGTCAGCATAGTGGCCTCTTGAACCGATGCATTTTATATTAGAAGAGGCTCGCTAAGAGCATTTTTTGAGATTGACGTTTTCCCTCGGACAGAGTGTCAAAAAACTACCTAAGCTATTCGCTTTCCGTGCTTGACATTCCCGTCTACAAGCTACTTTTGTGTTGAAAATTTTTGACAAAGAGAGGGGTTGAGAATTAGAGAAAGCTTGGTTTTGGAAGGGAAGAACCAGAGGGAGAATTTAGCACTGGGCCAAACTCTCCCTTTGTTTCTTCCATTCAAATTTGCTCTTGCACACGCAGAAGTGCTTAAGAAATTACATTTTAATGAAAAGCTCTGCTTAATAAATTCGGACAATTATGTAAAGTAACCAAACATATGAACTTAAAAATTACGAATCTTTCGATACCTGGTTCGATGTTCAGTTCACTGGCTTTCGGGAGAAGTAAGAAAAACATAGATTGATACATACATACACTCAGTTTTTACAAAAAAATATTTTGATGACAGGGTCACGAGGTCAAATAACTTTTGTGCGTAGCATTTTAGACATTTTCCAGCACATATAAAGAAATGGTAAACGTGGAGAGAAGTTCTTTCAAATGTAAAGAAAATTGATGTAATTTTATTAGCGTCTGTGATCTAAAATTGCATAAAACTGCATGGAATGTGTGTAAAGAACAAACATACAATATAATAGTGCCACAGAGTGATAAAGTAAACACTTCAAACAGTTACAACCCCCACTTTGTCTCAGACTAATGCAAGAGCTGTTTTGCAGTATTCATCTTTTAAATATCCACAAATGTAACATTATTCAGTGAAAACTTCACTCAATATCGCTGAAAGCGCCAAATTAAAAACAAATTCGAAAAAAAAGTCATTTTTTGCCAATTTTGTCGCCAACATGGCGATATGTTGCCAAGTTGGCGACGAAAAATTGGCGACCAGAAGTAAAGCGATCTATCAGCATGATGTTGCTAAACTACAACATCCCTTAATTCTGCATTGAAATTAACATATTTACCCCAAACAGGGGTAAAAGACCCCCTTGGGAACATTCGAATGTGACCAAAAGGTTAGGCGCACAACTAGACCCCACTCAAAGTTCACATGCGAAATTTCAATCTTCTACGCCACAGTTTTTGAGTTATGCGAAATACATACATAAAACATGAATACACACCCTACATACGTAGAAAGCCGTCATGTATTTTTCTGTTGTCCATACGTTCGTAGGTACAAATGCATGTGCAAATAGGCCGAAAAAACTACTCAGCATTCATTAATGCGTGATTAAAAAAACATTTTAGATTGAAAATTGAGGGGAAGTTTTTCCGCGATTACAATACTACCTTTACGATGTAAAAGAAAGTTCAAATAAATAAATAAATAAACCCGAAATGTAATACATAAATAAACACTAAAAGTAATGGATCACTACATGCCATATAAAAAGATACAAAAGTGAAAATATCTAAAACCAACTTCAAGTATTTCTAACTCAAAATTTAAGGTGGTCATTCACTGGTCAAATTAGTGGTCATTCACTGGGTCAGAGGTGGTCATTCACTGGGTCTTTGCGCCATGTTTCCTTCGAACACCCCAAAAAGCCGGAAGCGGTACCTTTCAAGTTCCATCATTTTTTTTTTTACGCATTTACATAGATCAATAAAACTATTTAAACTATCACGAACAAAATATTACAGTATTTAAAATTACTATGATTTTTTTAAAATGAAATTTTGCTTAAGTGGTCATTCACTGGTCTGTCTACCCTACTTCGATATCATTTTATTAATCTTTTCACATTTGAAATCGTTACAGTATTGGAAAAGAATAATTATGAGCTATAAGCTATTCTCATATTGAAATGCGTGAGAAGTTTCAGAAAAAAATTGACAGTTTAACTTGAAAACTGATAAGCATACTTTCAAAAAAAAAAAAAACATTAACCATCTGAGCAGAAAATGGAGCACTAAAACCAATGTGCGTCGGTGGTCGGTCTGGCCCGATATTCAGGGGTGTGAAGAGGGAAAAACTTGTCCCTTTGGCTTTGAAAAAGTATTGTATTTATTTAGTTGTGCGTTTTGTTCATTTTCAATGTAATATACGTCTAGTATATACTTATATTACGGTCCAGACGTTGGTGTTATTTTTTTTCGACAAATATTTTATTTTAATGAGGAGGGGGGGGGGGGCGCCGAAGCGAAGTCCAGCCCCTGTTCGAAAATGGCCTAGTTACGTCCCTGTGTTTACTTAAAATTATTAAACATGTGTTTTTTTATTTTTGCGAAAAAAAAAAATATTTCCGTTTTGGGAGGTCAAAGTTGGACTTGGCATGTTTTTATTGAAAAAAAGAGCGAACTTAGACAAGCCTAATACTTTTTGCTTTAGGAGTGAATCGTGGAACTGACAATTATTTTGTGTTCTACTATAACTCTCACTAACTGCAAGTACATAAATATTTTTGGACGGCTCTTGGTGCAAAGGTCAAAGGTCACTCAAAGTTGTATGAAAAATAGTTTTTTTAATGCAACTTTGACCGACCAAATCTTCTTGTGGCAACAGTGAACCACTGTAGTGTATATATCAGTAAATACTCGCTAAAGGGTAGTATCCGAAAACAAAGATATGTGTGGTTGATATTTTGCTCATTGAAATATTTGACTCTGAAATTGCAGAAATCGCAAAATCACATGACTTTGAGGTTCATTATCTTCTTGCACCATGAGTGACCAGATATAAAACTAGCTGGAGTAAAAGCCTTTCTTGTCCCAGAAACACAATCAGTTAACAAACCTATGGCTACTCCTTCAGTTTTTACATAATTTGGCTCTAAACTTTGCAAAATGAGTTTTTCGGCGTTAGAGAAAAAAGGCCAATTACCTGTTTTAAAGTATGTAATGCTATTATTTGTAGCATTATTATATCACAAAATCCTATCTAGCTTAAATGACATCTAAGGATGGTTATACAGTAGAAACCAAACTGAAAATGAATTCCCGAAAATACTCAGTATACGTCAAAAACTAAACTTTTAATTTGTCTAGGAGACTTTTTTTTTACATCTCTTTACTCTGTTCGGCTCCAGTTTACAATGTTTATTATGTCTTTGATCCATTTCAAAATAGTCTTTTAGCATTATAAACATGATATGACAGGATACATTACTTTATATCAGATTTAAGATACATTGTTTTCCTGTTTTACAGCAACTAGAACAGCAAGAAGTGTATAAATTGTTTACCATGTTGGGGCCGAACGGAATAAAGAGATGTAAAAAAAAAGGCCCTGGACAAATAAAAAATATACAGTTTTTGACGCATACCGAGTATTTTCGGGAATTCATTTTAAGTTTGGTTTCAACTGTATAACCATCTTTAGATGCCATTTCAGCTAGTTAGGAAGTTGGGATATAATAGTGCTACAAAAAATAGCAATACCTATTTCAAAACAGGTAATTGGCCTTTTTTCTTAACGCCGAAAACTCATTTTTCAAAGTTTAGAACCGAATTTTGCAAAAACTGAAAGAGTAGCCATAGGTTTGTTAACTGATTGTGTTTCTAGGACAAGAAAGACTTCTACTCCAGCTAGTTTAATATCTGGTCACTCATGGTGCAAGAAGATAATGACCCTCAAAGTTATGTGACTTTGCGATTTCTGCAATGTCAGAGTCAAATATTTCAATGAGCAAAATATCAACCACACACATCTTTATGTTTTCGGATACTACCATTTAGTGGGTATTTACTGATATATACACTACAGTGGTTCACTGTTGCCAAAAGATTTGTTCCGTCAAAGTTACATTAAAAAACCATTTTTCGTACAACTTTGAGTGACCTTTGCACCAAAAGTTGCTCACAAATATTTTATGTACTTACTGTTAGTGGGGGTATAGTAGAACACAAAATAATTGTCAGTTCCACGGTTCACTCCTAAAGCAAAAAGTATTGGATTACCTAAGAAGGCATGTTTTTATTGAGAAAAAGAGCTAAGTCCAACTTTAACCTCCCAAAACGGAAAGAAAAATTTTTTTTTGCAAAAATAAAAAAAACACGTGTTTAATAACTTTAAATAAAGATAATATTCTGAAATTTTCAGCAAAATCGAAAATGTCAAGTGTTGTGACTGCCTGATTCTTAAAAAAAACGGCTCAAGTAAAACTTTACAAATCCCATTTTCTACTCTATTGGCACATTTTAGGGGGTGCCTCAAAAGATTAGTTGAAAAAAAAATGTTTCCATGATACTTGCAATTTCGAGGATTTACAATGCAGCCTGACTTGTGAAAATTCTGAAAAATATTCAATCTTTTTTTTAAAACTTTAAATAATATTAGACTTAAAGAAAATAAAATTTCCTACAAAATGAGACCAAAATAAAGCTTCTAGGATTAGTAGATTTGGTTTTACAGAGTAAAAACTGCGATTTTTGGCTCAAAATCTCTTTTTTCTCAACTTTACCTTCTTTGAGGCACGTGTTAATATTATCCCATCAAGCTAAAACTTTGCAAATCTCATTTTCTAGCCTATTGGCACATTTTAGGGGGGTACAAAAAAAAATTTCCACATGTTACTTGTGACCACCCTAAGATCACATCTTAGGAATTAAAATTTATAATTACACAGCACACAAATTTAAGTTGTGCTAACTGTAACATTTTGTGACAGATCAGTTTAATAAATATAAATTTATAAACATGGCAAAATGCATCTCTAATTTGGGAATTAACAAAGGTATGAGTTACAATTTTGTTAAACCTATTACAATATCAACACCTATTCCTTGTTTGAGTATTTCCAGATGAGTGTACCCCCTTTTTAAGTGTGTGTAAGCCAGTGTTTCCCAACCTTTTTGAGCTCACCCCCCCCCCCCTTCAAACCTTTGACACCTACCGCCGTACTGCTAAGCTTTTGCAACCGTGAAGGCGCCCTCTACATTCAATGGTTGACAATCAAGCAGTTGCTCAATCAGGGAGCTTATAGTTTGCACTCCAATGATTTGCCTTTTAACGTGGATTAGTTTCCACTCTTCTCGAGAGATGTCGTTCGTTAAAATTATTTTTAGAGCGCTGGTTGACAACTGCTCTAGCCTCTTGCCACATGGCTCAGATCACGAAATTGTTTTCGTGTTTTTCTTTGATATTCAGGTATATAATTTGTTTTGTAGGATTTTTCAATTAACTTTTGTCTTCCTTATTTCTGCATTGTTAGTATTTGTTCTTCATTTGTGGTTGTTCTTTGTAACTTTATTATTATAGTGTACCTCAGGTACTTAAGCACATAATTTAAAACCATAGTATATTTATATAGGGCAGGGGTCTCCAACCTTTTTTACCCGGGGGCCAAATTGAAAATTTTTGGAAGCGAAGCGGGCCAGTGGTCCAAAAGTAGTTCAGTTCAGATGGTTTTTTGGCACATTACGGAAACTTGTAAAATTTAGAGAGCAGTTCAGAAAACTGAAATAAAAGTCATTTTTTCCCCACAAAATGTGTTTTGCTCTCCAAAAGGAGTTTAAAGGCCGATTCAGATTGCGAGCGACGCGAACGAACGAAGCGTTTTTCGCTCGCTGGTCAAAAATTCCGATCATTCATACTAGATGCGGGCGAAAGTCACGTGATGGTATTCACCCACTAAGGATAAAACGCGCCGAACTCGCGAGAGCCAATGAAATCGAATGTCCACGCGGTCAAAACAGAGCAAAGATGGCGCCTTCCCTCTAACTGGCTGTTGCTCTCGTTGCCAAATTTTGTTCGCCTTTCGCACGCGAAAATATCTAGCATGCTAGATCGCTCGCGACAGGCGAATTTTCGCCGCGTTGTCATGGGAGCGCATTCCGAAAACCTGTTTCGAGGGGAAAAGTTCGCCTCGCGAACGCGTTTCGCTCGCTATGTGAATCACGCTTAAAAAAAAAAAGCTAAACAAGACTAAAAACTAAATCCTTGCAATGTACTACAATTTTATTAAATGAATTTTATGTATTAATGATGATAAGAAACTTAACAATAAATGAGGACAGAGCAAGTGCAACGCTTAGGACAATTTTTAATGAGAAGATTGTATTTGTTTGCCTCTTAAAATTGCAGTCCATTTAGGGTCAAACTTTGTAGTTCCGATCATTAAAGATGATTTTAAATGTTCATTTGATAAAGAGGATCTGTACTTAGATTTAACATACTTCATTTTTGAAAATGTCTGCTCACACTTGTAGGTAGACCCAAAAAGAGAAAACATAACTCGAGCGTGATGTTTTCAGTTTCTAAAGTCTTTTTCCGGGAGAGAACTGTAAAATGAATGCCAAAACCTTCTTTTTGGCATTACTGGAAAGCAGTATTGAGTGAGTCGTTGGTAGTAAGTTCGATGACTTCAAGTTGGATTTCCGCAGGCACTTTGTCTATATCGCAGTTAAAAGGGTTTTGAAAAATCTGGATATCATCTCAGGGCCCAATGCAGACCGATTTTGCTACCATTTATCGGTACCTTTACAAAAATAAAATAATAAAAACGGTACCTTTACAAAAATAAAATAACAAAAACGGTACCTTTACAAAAATAAAATAACAAAAACGGTACCTTTACAAAAATAAAATAAAAACGGCACCTTAACAAAAATTACATAAAAAAAATCGGCATCTTAAATCACTCTAACTAAAAACCGGTACCTTCACAAAGATTGTTAGAAAAAATGGTCGGAAAAAGAAGTATTTTGACGAAAGTACACAGACTTCCCATCAAATCCGTTTTCTTTTTCTCCACTACTAGCGGCATTTCCGCATTAGCGAAGTGAAATGAAGTTATTACTGAAGACGGTGTCGAACGGAACAAACTGAAATGAAGCGATGGCAGAGGCATCCATTGCTTACATCGCATACATTAGTTTTATTTAGCATTTTAATTTTTTTAATGTAGGAAAGATCATTTTAAAAGAAAAAAGGTTCCATGCCCTTTTTACTAATTTTTGTCCCACTCCTTCAAATAAGCTAAAAGTTGTGTGCTTTCTTTACCATAGAATATATTTAACATATATACAAACAAATATTTCATTTGAGAAACTCATTTTAAGCATTTCAATGAAAAGTGGATTAATTTGCTATTTTATTCTTTCCAATTACATGATTTCACAAGCAGTCTTTTCCTAGCTGTTCAGTGATAGAAAATGTATGTAAATAAAAGGAAAATTCAAGAATAAACTGGAACACTTATTTTACTTCTGTTGATAAGTGGAATTTAAGGTTGTTTACTGTTATGAAATAAAGAAAAATAGTCTTCACAATTACTCAGGCATGTTATTACTTTTTTTTTCAGTGTTAGTCTTTTTTTATAGTGTTAGTAATTTGTAATTTTTTTTTTTTTTTTTTTGACAACTTAAGTTCTTTTTGTATTATTTAATAATATGATTATAAATGTAACAACGACATGAGTTTTTTGTTCAAAATTAAATAACTTAAAATGTGCTGTGAAAAAATAACGAACAAGAAGTATATTCACAAAAATAGGAAGACAATTAAATATATTCACAAAAATAGGTAGTAAGATAAAAATCCTGGATTGGGCCCTGCATCTGATGCACGGTAAAGTCTTCAAAACGGCTCTTAAATTCTTCTCATAGGTTAGACATGATATCCAAAACTCATTCCTTGGGAAAGGAAGCAGTACTTAATGCACCTAAGTTTTTACACGTTTCAAAGTGATCGAAGTTCATTGATCCTAAATGCTTCTCTAAAAGCATGAGTTTTTGTCTGAAAGGTTTGACATGCCAGTATAAGTCACAAATTGAGGAGTTTTCCCCTTGCAGCTTTAAATTCAAAAAATATGTGTGGTGAGATCAACAAGAAAAGCCAATTTCCAAACAAATACACTGTCAGAAAGTTCACTCAGGTACAGGATGCCGACGTTCAGTCATAAAAATATCAATCGCTTCTCGAAGTTCAAAAAATCGCTGCAATACTTTGCCTCTACTTAACCAGCGAACTTCACATGGTAAGGAACATCTGGAAAAACGCTGTCAATTTCAGCAAGAAAATTTTTGAATTGGCGATGTTTAAGAGAACTGGATCTAATAAAGTTAACTGTTTTGATAACTACATCCATTACTTCAGCTACATCCACGTGTTTCCCGCACAACGCTTGTTGATGGATAATACAATGAAAAACAGTGGGTTTAATTCCTCCAGCTGTTTTCACAGAATTACATATGTTTCCAACTACTCCAATTTTTGTGCCAGACATATTTTTTCCTCTATCTGTAGCTACACCTCTAAGGCCTTGAGACTAAAAAATATCAATATACTCTTGGGTTTGCAAGTAAAACAGTAAGAAAATAGCCAAACCGCTTCCTGAAATTAGCAAAAAACAGCCAATATGTTCGCTGTATATTAAAAAACTTTGCATTAAAGTTTGAATAGATTTTTAATTATTATTTGACGTATTCACTATGAGATCATCATTGTTCTGATTAATTTAATAAAAAAAATATTTAAAAAAAGGGGGGGGGGATTGAAAAAACAGATTATTTCCGCGGACAGGAAAAAATCTGCTCGCGGGGCGGATCCGGCCCGCGGGCCGTAGGTTGGAGAGCCCTGATATAGAGTATTGTTTTCTTATTCTTTTGACTTTTTTTTCTTATGTAATAGGTAGGTAAATAGGTTTCAAATGAGTCAAACCTTTTTTTTTAATGATTTAAGATAGTTACTAATTCTAAGTAAATAATATAGTCCGGGAGCTAACTGTCAAAAATCAATGGAATACTGCAAATCGTGATAAGAAAATGCCACTTGGTAGGAATGTTGCTAATGACTATACAATGAAATTAAGACTCAGAGGCACTTTCAAAAACCGTTTTAATCCAAGATGGCGGCGTTTTTCAAACTGGCGGCCTATGCTACTGCTTTTGCAATTAACTCACACAAAAGAGGTTTTTATATCAAATTATATGTTTTTCAGGCCAAGGATTTCATTAAGTATGTTGAAAAAAAGCTAAATGTTCATTTTGATGTTTATTTTTTAAATTATTTTTAAGAATTATATTGTTTACGAGAAGACTACATGTAGTATCCAAAATCTTTTAGAAAGTTAGCCAAATTGCGACCGAAGAAAATAAACTGGGAAACTTGGTGCGGTGGTAACCTAACCATGCTCAAATTAGTCTCCTAAGAACTCCACACACATCTCCCAGCGGTGCTGCTATTGTTAGAAGCATTTCGAGAAGGCCCGTTTAGTCTGGAAGTTAGCGACAAAAAACAGCCGAAATATTTCACTTCCGGATACCAGTGTGAAATTTGGTACAGAGCTATGTACATATATAAGAACAAAAAACCGCCGAGAAACACTTGATCAGGGGTCATGAACTCCTGTGATGACGTCATCAAGATGGCCGCTTTTACAGGTAAATACTTTCGTTTAATTGCTTAAAACTCCATCATAGATGGAAATATTGCAAAACTCAAATATATCATCTGAAAGCTCTTTAAAATAGCTATTTAAAAAGATTCAGCTTTTCTTTTTAAGGTCAAGGGCCCACCTGTGATGACGTCATCAAATACGCAGTTATTGCTATTTGAATGTTAGCATACTCAGAATCCAATTCAAGTATGGAGGGGGGGGGGGTGTTAACCATTGAAAAATGTTTTATTTTGAGGATGAATGTAAAATAAAAGTAAAAAAAAATTAAAAAGAATGTAAAAAAAAAAGAAAATTAATGTTTTCTCAAAAACAAGACGCTCTTTAATAATTTCGTAACTAGAATCAGCATAAAAAAAGTCATTATTAAAATAAAAATTGTAATAAGCTAACTGAAAATAGTAGAGGTTAAAACAACTTCCAACTTTCTTAAGCTTTGACGATTGACAATATTAAAGTGCACAGAATTTTGTTTAAAATTTTTCAAATTAATGATTTAAAGTAAAAAAAAAAATTTAATTTTAGTCGTTGCGAAAAATCTTATTCCAATGGCGGATGCAAAAAGATCGCAATTTCCATAAATTTCCGCGATTTCTTGTTAAAAAGCAGGAGTTTATAAGGAGTTTGTAAGGAGTGTACGAACCCTGTCTGAGAATTCTATTTGCAGTTGTACTCCACAATGTCCGGAGTTGATGGCTTCACTGATTTCCACAGCTGATCAGTGCTTAGATAAGTTTTGTTGGTGACTTCACATAGTACGCAAGTCTTTTCTTAACATTGCCATAGTGCACTTTAAGAGTAAATACGCAGACACTGCGCACAAAGAAAATATCTGCTCAGTATAATTGTACTTTCGTTTACTTGAAAAGAAAAGCGCTTATTAAAAACTGATGAATCATTAAATCAGTGAGTAGTATTGGTATGAAGTGAATGAAGATTCTATTCATACCACTTTTGGTATGTAAGGGTGGAAAGATAAAATTAGTGAGTAAAAAATATTTTACAGAAAAGGAAAACAAGCTGCTATTTAATCCATAGCAGTGGTAGTTGTACTACTTCTGATTCGCTCATACGACGGTATGAAAAGGGAGTGTTTAGGGGATAAAATATTCCAAAATACTTACTATTATTCAATACTCAGTACTCTAATGTTTATCACTTTTTTATTAATTTTAGGGAAATAAGTATTTAGAATAAAAGAATATTAAACCAAAATTGAGAGATTTTTAACATTTTTTTCAAAATTCAACCCCTTTGCGACAGTTCAAATTTATTTATTTATTTTTTTAAAGTCATCTTTCCTTAATCCCCATGCTATAGAACATCTTTTCTGCATAGGTAGATTTGGATTAACAAAACTTTTTTTTTTCCACTATAGAAGAGCGATCCACCCTAATGACCATGACCCATAACTAATATCATTAATGGTCGTTAAAATTTTGATTTTCAACTATTATTTCAAAAACTTTGCAGAGCCTTTGAAGCCCTCCTCCTAATACCACTAAGTATTGCGTAAAAACTTCATTTTTAAGCATTTCCAAGAGAATTTCCATTCCTCAGACCTTCCTATGTAAAACATCGTAAAAAATTGTCTAGCATTTTTGGATATTTAATTACGAAAAATTGGAGAGATAGCAGAGATTGAGATAAATTTCGATCTGTTTTCAAGGAATCTATTAGGGAGTCTAAGCCTCATCCCCCTTACCCTAACTATGAAAATCTACCAAAACCAAGTTTAATTTCTAAAAACTTCGGACCTGACCCCCCCCCCCCCCCCATCCCCTTTCCCGATCACTTCCTCTCCAAAACCAGAAGCTGAATCCACCCTTGCTTCTAACTACATTAAAACTGACTGCTTTTTTGGAGTTTCAAATGTAACGTTATTAAATATGGCCAACAATCCGTTATTAAGACTTCAATTTCGGAAAATTCTCAGGCAACCGCCCTAAGCACACTCAATCTACTATTGTTCGAGGTTATCATAAATGATGTTTCTAAAACTATAATTGGATGAGGCGCTTAGAACGCAACCCTTCTTAAATAAAGTGAACGGATGTTCTTTTATGAACTCTTAAAATGAAATAACTAACAAATTTCACATTGCTCAGCCAGTTTTTCCTTTATTGTCTTCTTCTGGTGTATAGTGAGTGATGTAGCGATCTCTACGCTATTTTGTTACGGTATTTCTTTGATGATGCTTTTCCGAAAGCTGTTCTCATCGTGACTAAGAGCTAGAGTGTTGTGCTTCCTACTTTCTACAAAAATTACAGTAAAGTTACTTCTTGCGATATTGGAACTCTCCTCTGCTCTTGAGTGCTGCATAACATGCTCTTTAGCATGAAACACCTTTTTGCTATCGCACATGAGATGTTTTTTATCGTCACCGAGATGTCTTCACAAGATTACCCAAAAGGCTATATATGCAGTAACGTACATAGACTAAGATGCGCTCCCCCGCAAGATTTATAAGTGCGCCCCTGCCCCCTATTAAATATATAAAAAAAATTTCCCAGTGTAACTCATAGTGCTATTTTTCTGGATCGAGCGCCCTCAATCGTCCGCGCTGCAGGGGTTGCGGGGCGCTATGTACGCCACTGTATATATGATAGCAACTGCCACAGTTTATGACGCAGCAAACCTGACTGAAATAACGGCTGCTCTTCTAATATCAAGGTAGTTTCGTTTACTTCGTACAGCTATAGTGAAAAAATTCCAGGGTTTTTCCTCGAGTCATAATATTACACGACGGCACTGGCTCTTGGGAGAGTCTAACTGTAAGTTGGACTTCTTCGAAGTTTAAAATTGTTAGTGCCTTTCGCTTTTCAGGTTTTTAGTGGAAATCAATCCATCCTTTAGTAAAGATAATCTCAATCTGCCTTTTGTCGGAAAGCGCAACTGATATAAAAATCTTAGGCAGGATGAGAGACATTTTAGTCAAAACACATCTGCTGGTCAAAAGTTATCTTGGGAGAGGGGGGCGGCTAATAAGTAAAATGGGAGGGGGGGTCACTTCCCCGGTTGCAGGTGGCATTTTCTCTGAACATCTGTCTAACGAAGACAGCGGTGTCAATTGACCAGAAGCATAACCCGTTTTAGTAGGAATGATTACTGATAGTTTCTGCTCTTTTTAAAAACAAAAAGAGGCGAAATGTATATTTAACTGTATTTTTTATAAGGAAAGTACGTTTGTTAGAGTTAAAAATATACATTTAAGTTAGTAGAACAATCTTTTAAAAAACTCCCGCAGCTATATTGTGTATTCGACCTGAAAGTAGTGAATTTTTTTAAAAGAAACACCACAGTTTTATGTAAACTGCATTTTCCCGGTAGCTAAACTTTTTTTTGTACCAATAAACTCAAAATGAGTGAATACATAGGAAAGTACGTATGCCAAGTCTAAAAAAAACTTCTATTTTTATGACATACCCTACTGTACACGTAGAAGCGGGATCGTTTCTCAAAGTGGGGGGGGGGGGCAATTAACCCCCCTTAAATGACGGGCTTGTTCAGATACTTGTTCTGTAACGTACACTGCAATTTAAGCAGTATTCTGCTTTGAGGGTTGTCACCAAAGACCTACAGTTGCGTATTTAGGGCTTCTTCCAAAAATTCCGGGGGAGTGCCCCAAACCTTCTCTCACTCTAACATCACCTTTCACTTAAGATCATCTGAAACTGCACTTTTAAAGCAACAGCTTTGAAAAATAGTGGAAAGGATTCCTTTAACCCCAGCCATTCCTTTTCCGTCAACTAGGGAGCATACACAATCAGATTTTTAAATTCAAATTTGAAAAAATTTCAAGGAGTACCCCCCCCCCCCTCGCAACCTTTCTTGTTAATAACATCATCAAGATTGTCTAAAAATGCTATTTTAAAGCTACTTTTATACCAATTCCTGCCCCTAATGTAACCAACGAAAGACTACAATTCACATTTAAAACTTCAATTTCAAAAATGTTCCTAGTTCTGAAGTCAAGAGAAATAGCTGGAATTGTTTTTTTAAATCAATTTATAAATTTTGGGAAGAAACGCAACTCCCGAAATCAGAGCAAAAATTACATCTTAGCAAAGTTTATATTAATAATGTAAAAGTGTGCTTAAACTTGCTGTTGAAAGATATATTTACATTAGTTATGTTAACTTCTTTTCACTCGCAAAAGGTTTATTTTAACATTTATGACTTAAAAATGGAACTTGTGTGTAAAGGGTGGAAAAATTCAATACATAATATGAACGTATATAAAATAAAAACAAAAATATGCATCATACAAAGTTTTCTTCATATTACTAAAAAAACAAATAACATAAAAGCAGGGTTTGATTTAGTTTGTGATACTTCACTAGACATGAACCTCAATTGTTCACGATATCAATGAAATTTAACTTTTTTTTAGCAAAATACCCATAGCAGTGATGCAAGTGACCAAGTGTGGTTTGGGAACATTTTCAAAGCATGAAAAATTCCATTTAGGAGCAGCAGAATTGTGTTTGGAGCAGGCTCAAGCAAGATACGTGACTGTGATAAACACATACATTTATAATAATTTAAATATTTGCAAATTAATTAAGCATTGATTACCTAATTTTAAATTTTAGCTATAGTTTCAAAATACTAGATGTTGTTTCAATAGGTAGAGAGCAAAATGTTTCATTGCCCGAAACTTTAATTTCAGAAACAAAAATATAGAAGTTACAATATTCATATCTTATACAATAAGCATGTCTTAATGAGAGGCATGTAGACGACATAAGAAAAGTGGCTCTCCACGTAATTAAAATTTATTGGCATCAGGGGTCTGGCCAGAGGAAATTCGGGTCCGTTAACGGACCCTTCACAAATATACGATCAAGCAAAACGGACCCTTCACAAAAATACGCTCGAGCAAAACGGACCCTTCACAAAAATACGATCAAGCAAAACGGACCCTTCACAAAATGCTGATCAAACAAAATGGACATTTCACACATTATTCATTCAAACAGCAAATCTGAAATCAAAATAACGCATAGCATATTTCTTTGTGCCCATAACTTTTGGGCCTTTTCTGAAGTTAAAAAAGGGAATCGTTTATCCGCCCAATTTTGCCGGGGAAAGAAAAAAAAAAAGTCGGCACTTCCTGCCTGCGATACTCCAGCAAGCAATAAATCTTTAATGTAAAATGTAGCACTTTTTGTTGGTTTTTTTTAACGAAATTAACAACTTAAAAAAGGTAGTTGTTTTGCTTTAATAGTTCTGCTTGTTTGTTTCATCATATGCAAATCAAAATGGCTTGCTGCGATGTTGTTGTAATAGATTTCTCTGGAAATGCAGAGTAAGGATTTTTCTCCCTGCTCTCCACTTAAACGAGAAGGAAATAATAATAATAGCAATCATCCTGGAAATGAACTTAGAACTGCAAACAGATAGCTGGGGTTGGGGAAAAAAATGGGATTGCTTCTGGTAGAACGATCAGCTATTTAAAATTATAGCTAGCTGACATCTTTGGTGCGACATTTTGAACTAATTTTGGCAGAAAATTGTCTGGATTTTTTTTTTAATGTTTACACAAGGGTGGAGTTTTGGTTATATTTCCTTAATATTATTATTTGGTTATATATTATTGGCGGTATTACATTACAGGAACTAATGTATTTTGTCGTCTGTTAATATTGGAAGTTCAGTATTGTCTGTTTTGCTATGTTTCTCTACTCCCGACTACCGTATTTTTTCTCCGAATTTTTGGCGAATATGTCGGTTATTATTAATGACATTCATCATAGAAACCTGATGAAATATAATTCTAAAATTTTTGACTTTAACAAATTGTTTATTTACCGTTTTTATACTTCTGATGCTTTCATTTTGAAAAATGCGATCTCTGCATTCGATATGAAAATCGAATTTTACCTATTTTTCAAGCTAATTACTCTTTGTTAGGAGGCAAATAAATCAACATTCGCTTTATTTTTTGTTCAGATCATTATTTTAATTTTTTTAAGCAAAATTAACTGTTCTTTTATGAGTCTAAATGTTAAACGCTGAATGGATCGTTTCATTTTATTTTTGCATTAATTGTGTTAACAGACATTAATAATCTGTTTATCATAGACCTTTAAAATGGAATTGTAAATTTTTTTTTCCAGAATAAATTCGTTTATCTTCCGTTTTCATGATTTTGATGCCATCACTTTGAAAACTGCAATCTCTTTGCATCCGCTACAGGAATCGGAATTTTCGCATTTTTGATATTTAATACGCTTTTTAAAGAGGAAAATAAATGAAATTTATTTTTTTTTATGAAATTCAAAAGAAAAAAATATTTTTTTGCAATTTTTTTTTGTTTTCAAAATTGTTTGATTTTCACAAAATTATTTTATTTTTCACAAAATTATTTAGTTTTTCACAAAAAACGGACCCTGTGAAAAATCCTGGACAGACCCCTGGGCATTCACAATTTATTCATTACATGACATAGCTTTATTGCTGAAGAATGGGAAGTTCTCTATCGTCTTAGCATTATCGCTAAATATTTCAAGATGATAGGAAGAAAAGAATTATTGTAATAAAAATAATGGCATAATACTTTCCTTTTTCAAATTAAAAATTTTTTGCAGTAAAAAAATCACAACATATTATACCCTCAATTAATTTAACTACGCCAATTGAAAACTAGGATAAGAAAATACTGTCAGTTTCTATCTGAAAGTTCCCAAAAATGAATAGAACAAGTTTGGTGAATCCATCATTGCTGATCTATTGGGCACTTGCCAATTTTTCTTATTTTGGAAAATGGGTCCTTAAAAAAATGTACATGCCAATAAAATTACGAGAATTTTAAAGGGTATTTAAAAGTTAAAATCCAATAAGAAAATATTTTCATATATTGCCGCCTGAGAGCAACAATAAGACATCTTACCCTAGTAAAAACAGATCTTTCTGTTATTCTGAGGGACAATAAGTAATAGGAGGCTATTTAACCCTACACTGCATAGCGTTGCCAATTGAATACATGAACTTTTTTTCCTTATAACCATGCATAAGGCAGCTCAAGCATAAAAAGCAAGTGTTAGGTATTTTTAAAGCAGATATAACCATCTATCCTCAAAATGATTTTTTTTAATGTGTTCCAATGTTTTCTTATTACGCTGAAAAACATATATATCTTTCAAAGAACAAAAAATCATGCAGTGTAGGGTTAAAGGACCTTGTATCATGGGCACATGCCCTAAATCAGTCTCTCATGCTTATATAGCTAATTCTTACAAGCTGTCAATTTACCTTCACTAAAAACAAATAAAATGTTAAGACTGACCGTTCATGAAGCAGTGGAAATTGGTGAAAAAAGACAAAAATAAATCTAGAGTATAATCCTACTACATTTGCTCATTGAAGCAAAATAAAATATTTCCATGTAAGCGTTGCTCGAAAAGAAAAGCCGAGAGTCTGATAGCAAGATTCGCGGATATTCATAAGAAACATTCTAATATCAATGCGCATTACTCACCCTAATAAACCTGGACTGTAGAGTTTTTCTTTCGATCGCCATGGAGTACCACCATGGGAAATTATATCATTGTTGCGACTCAGACCATATGTGCTGGCTTTGTTTTCTTTCCTTCTGATGCGATTGTAGAATGGGTTATCGGTTGCGACGTTAATGTCAGATTTCTTACCCACAGGCTTTCTGTCATCGAGTGGAACTGAGCAGTTGCCATTCATTACCAAACCATCGTTGCTTTTCATATCTACTTTTGAATAAATTTCATGACGATTTACTCTTTGATGGGTACTCCAAATTTCATTCCATAAGGATAACGCTGGGCCGTATTGTTCAGGTTGAAACCATCCTATAGCAGGATCCATATAAACAACTCGTTTATCCGAGCTCACAAAATTGCGAAAAAACGAATTTGGGACACAAAAAACAAATTTAAGCATAAGACTAGACAAGAAAAACCAAGCAACTGAAAGCAACAGCAATCAACCTTAAACCTTCAACAGTATGGAAATAGTTTTGTAACTTACAGTACGGGTACACTATTAGGGTTACTATTATGCGTTTAATTTAGTCTCCAGAGAGCTGCTGCCGACTGAAAAACCGTTAAATTGGCACAAAAAGAAATAAAATCTTGAGATATTTGCAGAAATGAAAAGTGTGTGTATCACGTCATTGTAGAAAAAACACATACACTGCGACGCCTATTTCCACATAGCTTTCTCTGATGATATGAAACATTACAAGTGCGATTTACAATAAATTTTCGTTGCCACCGCGGTTTTAACAAAAGAAAAAAAGGCTAAAAAATCTATTTTGCATAAAAAAACAAATAAATAACCAAGAGAAGGGGGATTTCAAACATTAAAAGAAATTAATCCCCGTATTAAAAACTAGTTCAATTGTATGCATTTAGAATATTGTTTTCTCAGAAATAAGTATAGAAAACAAAAATTCATTCGTAGGGACAGAACCTCTCTCAACAACATGTTCTCACACCAAAAATAGCTTATACACAAACGGCTTTCTTCTAAATTTTCCAAATGATAAAAAAAAAGCTTGAAATTTATTTATTGTCAAAAGAATATCATTTTTTTTTTCTAAAAAATAATATTTAAAATCTAATTACGGATTTGTAACTTATGCTGCCATCTATTGGCTAGCTGCACAAGTTAACTTATTTTGCACCACTTCGTAACTTTTAAGAATATTTTTTAATGAAAAGATTATAAGAGCAAGTATTTTTCCCTCTTTTTTGACAGAAAATAGGAAAAAGAGACTGGATTACATAAAATTGTATGAAATTTAGTGTTGGTATTGCTATTTTTGGAGCAACGAAGTGTTACGACAAGTAAATGATATCCGACACTAATATATGTCTGAAATGTAAAAATACTGTTTAAAAAATAAGTTTATGTACACTGTTAAAAAAATTTCCTGAGAGTAACGAAAAAAATACTGGCAGCTGAGTTGCCGAAGTTATTCCGTTTCGTTAATTATATTTCCTTGATTTTACAGAAGCTCCGTTTCTTATTTTTCCGTTTCTTAATATTCCGTTTCTTAATTTTCCGTTTCCTAATTTTCCGTTTCTTAATTTTCCGTTTCTTATTCTTCCGTTTCTTATTTATCCGTTTCTTAATTTTCCGGTGCGCTTATGTTACGCTCTTTTTTTTTTTTTTTTTTTTCGTTGCTCTATTTTTCTGTTTCTCATTTTCCATATTATACTCAAATTCTACACCCGTTTTTCTGTCGACAAATTCTTGTCATTTTTATTTTATTTTTGTATTCAATTTTCTGGGAATGGTACAGAAGATATAATTAAATATTAAGGCATTCTAATTCTAAACTGCTATCTTGTTCCACAAGTGAACTCATGTGAAATGGTAATCATTTAATGGAGTAATGAAAAAAATTTGTTTTTAATAAAATTACTTTTTATTGAAATATATGAGATGTCACATGTGAGACAACATTGCTCCTTTTTCGTGAAATGGTCCAGTAAAATATTTACCCTTTTATGCTGGAGGAGCACAACTAATTTATAGTTTAAACAAAATGATGTGCTTACATTAAAACAAAGCATAAACTTTTGAACTTACGCATTTTGTTTTTTAGAAAAAGTTAAAAAATTGCTATACTAAAACAAAATCCGGTGTATGAGTTCAAATTCTTAAACATTTTGCCTTTTAAGAAAATTACTAAAGTATTACACAAATTGGCGTGTTTTTTTTTTTTTTCCATTAAAAACTTAATTCCTTAAAATAACATGATTCTTTTGAAAAATATTACATTAATATCACATAAAATACTCAAATATTTTAAAGATGAAATAAACAATGCATAACAATTCTGAGCGCATAACATGGGCCGGAATTCAAGAGAAACACGGACGATCGCAACTCACCAATGCAATCGCAAATTCCCAAATTTGGATTTAAGTGAAACGTTACAATCGCTACGAGATGTTATTCTATCGTAATTCGACTTCCAGTATAGGGTCAATCCATGTCAAGTGTACGAGGCGTCCCCACTCGACCCCCTCCAGTTTTGATGACATTATTTTTGAAAGTACATATAAGAACAGATTGACATGAACTTTGAAGGTCTATGTCTCTTTTTTTTTTTATTTCACGAGGAATAACGTACACATTTTTGATCTGCAATATCCCCTTAAAACTAGTTTGGCTCAAAAATAAGAATAACGTTTTTTAGTTAAGAAAAATGTGCTCTTTTCAATGATGTAAAGAAAATTAAAATTCAAGATGACCCTTTTTAGATATTGCTTTTTGAAATTGAGACAAAATTAAGAAAAAAATTTTTTGACTCTAATTTTAACTCGCATAATTCAGCAATTATTTGAGCTATCAAGATGTCACTTGCACACCTTTCGGACGAGCTATCAGGATACAAACGAGGAAAGAATTAGCCTCAGAAAGTCATTCTCTCGGCAGATACAAGCTGATAACCTATGGTCAAAATTTGCCCAAATACGATTTTTTACCAACTTTGGCAGCAAATTGCAAAAAATCTACAGTGCATTAAGCTTTTGTTTCAGAAGTAGGCTATTCTACCCTAAACAGTGATTAGAATTACCTAATTTGAGCCTGATAATCGTCTTAAGCACAAACTTGACGATTTGGTCAATTTTTTCAAGACACGAAAAAGAGGCCTTTACAAAATAATTTTTATTGGATGAACCATAAGACTTATGGAGCTATAATTTGGTATGGTTTTATGCAAGTCTTATATATACATCCGAAATTTTTATTTTTAATCAAAATCGGAGGGGGTCGAGTGGTTATTTTCTCGAAATTTGGGACACTTGACATGGAATGACCCATATATATTTCGGATCTCGAAGACGGCTCTAGCGATTTTGATAAAATTTCATATTTAGACAAAGTTTTGGTTTTTGAGTTCATTTACATCGGCGTTTTTTCTGTAAAAACGCGAGTTTTCACCAAAAACCCCGTTTTTTGTGCCTTTATTTTAAAAGTTTGAGAAGCTTTCTTTCGCCATTTTCTTTATGATTACTATCATTGTTACTGTTTCATAGCAACCACGTTTTACTATGACAATGGATTTCATATTTAATCACATCAGCGTGAATTTAAAGTTTTATGGTATTTGGCAAACGAATTTCGGCAATACGTAAGAATGGTTATTGTTCTTGAAATGTTAAAGAGACCGATCAAAATAAAGTTATCATGGTGTGATTTTCATTTCATTTGGCGTCGAAGGCGGGGGAGGGATTGACGAGAATGGATGCAGAGTCCCTATTCTCCAGTACGCATTTGGTTTCAGTTGGTTTTGACTTTCACTTCACTTCACACTCCAGGGTCCCCTCATACATACCACAATTCGTGGTTTGATTGGGATGGGGCCCTGAAGAGAGTTTTGTTCTTTTTGAACCAGACCAAGGGCCGAGAAAACCCTTGGCCCAGCACCCCCACGGTACGCGTCGTTTAAATAAGGTTGTGATGGTGATGTCTCGTCCAAATAAGATTATGTTTTTTAAAATAAATTACATCTGTTTTAAATGCGTAATTGCAACTAAGAGCTTAAAAATGCTTTTCAAGTTTATTCAATAAGTACTTCAAACTTTAGAAAAAACACGATTTTACAAACCTCTTTTTTTTTAATACGCTTTTATTAGTTTCACTGGTGTGTAACTCTGAATAAAAGATAAAACTCACGTTCTTTACAAAGATAAATGTAATATATTTAATGCTATTGTTGAAACTAAAGGCTAAACTATATTATTACACGTTCAAGTGTTTCAATTGTTTGTATGTAACTCTGAATAAAAGAGAAAATTCACGTTCTTTGCAAATATAAAAGTAATATATTTAGTACTTTTATTAACAGGGTCGGACTGGGTCCTCAAAAAGGCGCACACCCCAAGTTCTCTGAAGGCGCATACCAATGAGAGGGAGGGGGGCGACTCTGATGACAATGAAAATTTTATGCGCTTCAGATTTAAAGTAAGTAAAATAAAATTCACAAAGTTGTGAATGCGTAAAATATTTAGTGGCTTATGCATACTATATTAGTAGAATGCGTACTAGACTGGCTTTTGCGAGGGGAGCAGCAACAGCAGGAAGGAGTGGCAATTTGCAAAGATTATTTCGTAATATTATTATGATTTTTAAGTTAAATACTTTCTTGGTTGTTTCGAAAAAAAAATCGTTTGAATAATGCTAAAATGGAAACAGAAACAACTCTTAATGATTAAAATTTTGCATATATTGTGCATTTTTTGGGTCAGCTGAATTCTTCTATAAAGCATTGGCGTATGTGGGAAAGGTAAGATACGGCTTTCTCTCTGCAAAATCTCTCTTTTTCAGAAAGGCATTTTAACTCTCGATAGAAGAAATACTTTTCAAATCCGATACAATGATTTGAAAATCATTTCAAAATGATTATATGATGATTATATTATCTGTCATAGCTTAAAGGGGAAGTAATATCCTATCACTAATATAACCAAAGATCGTCTAAAACTGTTTTTAAAGCGACAACTTCGAAAAATGTTCGTGGAAATGTCTTCTTTCCTCTCAAAAACTTGTTTTGTCAACAAGATCGTCTTTAATTTTGGCTTCAATTTCGAAAATTTTCCGATTGTGAGCCTTTGGGAGGCATGAAAGATCGGCAAAAATGACGTTTTTGCCGATCGAGCTTCAATAACGAAAAGTTCATGGAGACGACTTTGATTCCCCCCCCCCCCATTCCTTCACCTAATATCCCCTAAAACCAACCAAAACTGCAGTTTTTTTTTTTTTTTTTGAGCTTCAATTTAAAAAAAAGTTTTAGGGAAAATTCATAGTCCACTTCTTTTAACTCATTTATGCCCAAGTTTTTTTAAACATTTTTTTTTTCAATTTTATCTGCTTAAAACTCTTACTTGGAATGTTTTAAATACATTTTAGGCGTCAAATAGATCAACGCTGCCATATTTATTAAGTTATTCAATGTCCTGTTCATGGGACACTGGGCATATATATGAGCAAATGAGCATGATTATACAAAAATTATATAATCATTTTTGCAAAGTAACATTACAGAAGGCATCTGTGATCAATTTTAAGCAAATCATTTGAAAATAGTTTAATTTTATGAAAAATAAATTCGCAAAAAACTGTTACTTTCTGCGGCTACCTATGCTGAATCGTTGCTTGGCTGATTTGTCTGAAAATAGTTGTCAATAAATCAACTCTGAAGTCCAAATAGTGGCTCTAACTGGTTTTCTCAAGAAGAAGGACTATTTAACTTGTGAAAAACACATTTACTAAAATGATACACCCATTACAGGTTTTTGTATGCAGTAATTAACAAGCGTCCCGTTTTTTGGCTACTGGGCATAAACCCAGCAAGCAAAATATCTTGCCTCAGGATTGCATACAGGTTAACGCGTCAGCCAATCTAATCTTGCCTAAATACTGCCTGAATAATGTTATGTTACTCTCTAAGAGCTGTCAGCGCCTTGCCCTAATGTTGACTGTCAAGGTGTATGCAGCCTTATGTCAGTCGAATGGCAGGGTGGGCTCTGCCTTTGGAGCATCAAATTGCTGCCATAGCAGTGTGACTTCAAATTCAGGAAGTAAATTCCATTCTTTAACTATTCCTTTTATTCTTCAAGATGAATTATTATTTTTTTTAGCTTAAGGACGTTTCTAAAGCTGACATGGAGAGTCACATAAAGTAATTTTTTTGTACAATTTACAATTTAATTGAGTATAATGAGAATTACTTCATTGATTTTGGATTAACTAAACATCTTAAAATTCATAGACTTCTTATATATTGATTTATTCTTAAATTTATGATTCTTTTATTTACTACAAAGACATAAAATGCCTTTCATCCTAAAGCTCACACTTCTTGCATTGAAAAAAAGGGG